>JAPYZT010002701.1:0-14639 GCA_030522965.1 Tryphoninae sp. A BG-2022a
TGCCAGTCAATTATTTCTATCACGCAACTCATCTCACGATCAATATCAACAGAGACCTGGAACCTCGTCATCCTCACATTCTGAGCCGATCATTCATTAATCACCAGTACCAACACCGTCATCACAGCCACAGCATGCCAGTCAATTATTTCTATCACGCAACTCATCTAAATCAGGAATAAACATTCGACTTCAGCTATTTCCTACGATTTTTAGTGATTCCTAGGCTGATTCCAGATGAAATGGTTCACTGATTTCTCACGTGACCAAGCCCTATTATGGGGTGAGGGCAAAGGGACATCCTCTCCAGTCCTAAACGCAAGACATCCTCTCCAGTCCTAAACCACTTGAAACCAAGTGGAACTGGTACGAACAATAACTTCAGCAATAATAGTCGTATATGTTAAATTTTTGTACAACATTTGTTGCAATTGTTATAACTATCGTTTAGCGTAGTCGTTTTTTCTTCATCCCTGGGATGGATAACTAATTTGCCCTTTAGTCTTTTTTCAAGTAGTAGTTTCAACTCGGATAGAACAGCAAAGTAAATAACATTATAGATAATAATTAGTAGGTCGATACTACACGGCTTGGTTAGACGACAGAGTTAATTTGAGCGAACGATGGATATTTTTTGCGTTCATCGTTCCGTTGTATTAGATGAGATATGAGTTTGTAAATAGAGAAATGACGAACTTAAAGTGACTATGAAAGAATTTATCTAGCAATCAAATTGCTAATAATATCTTTGTAGGTACCGGTAGATATTTGACATAGGTAACAGATTTTGAAAAGAGATTGAAAAATGCCGATTCATTTCGCGTTTAAACCGGAAATAGATATTTAATTAATTTTCAAATTCTTGGAATTTAATCTTGCTGACATATATCTTTCTACCGATATCAGAGATAAAAATCTTACAACATCCGTTCTGGTATTATCGTGCATGTAGGATGTTGTACAAGCAATCAATACCACGCAATCTCAAAATTTTCACGCGAGTACTTTCCAATATATTAATTCACATAATCAAATCAATGATTCGAGTGATTCAGTTTTTTAAAGCTGCGGGTCACTAACAAACTTCAAATTGTGTTGTATAACCGTATAAAAAAAGTATAAAAATAAAAATATACGTATGGATTCCATGTCGCTCGGAATACCATTTTGATTGGATGATTAATATCATCAAATTATCGAATTAACATCCGTGACATTTACGTTTAAATTCAACAACCGTATTCAAATATACGAGTATGCAAACAGAGAAGCGCAGATCGAATGCTGTTTTCTTGGGATCACCAGCCAGTACATAATCGCGTAAATTCTATAAACTCGTTTACGTTCATCGGAGAATGTTTACTTCGTTTTTGTTTATTCGATTAAATTTCTATCGTACACGTATTATATAATATACACAGACATATCGATACAATATTAAACATCTCGACGGTAGTTTTCTCTTTTTCCCCTTAAATAACGATACAGAATAATAATGATGAATTGTTTCACTAGGGAGGACCCTTAATCTTTGAAAGCCTTAAAATGTTAGCTATACATTACACAATATACAGACGTAACGTCACGTTACGGTTTTTCCTAACTTCGTGTTATCTCGGATCAATCATGTCGCCGGTCTCGATATCTTTTATCGCAGTAATAAAGTCCATACGCAGTCAACCGATACAAAGTTAAAAGGAGCTACTAAATTATAGGTATAATAGATATAAAAAAACATTTTAATCCATCAATTGTCGAACACCTACTCTTCCTTGAATTTTTTGACAATATTGCATTCTGTAATTGTTTCGACACAACGATTCTAATGCGGTAATCGGCGAATAAGCGAAAACAAAAATAATACAATGACGAGGAAAATGTACAGAGGTAATGAAATATAAATGTGTGCTCTCGGATAGAACAGTAGAGAAAATAACATTGTGTTAAACTATTCTCGCTGTCTCATCGACAAACTATAAGTTTGAAATCAAAAGAATGAAAATCTATTTGATTATCGAAGATACAAATGGATTCCTCGGTTTCTCAACTCTGACTATACAGAGACAATAAAAGAAAAACAAAGCACAGTCATCTATGCGTTTTACCTGCTTTAATATCTCGACGCAAAAGTATTCGATCGCGAATGAGCTGGGAAAGGCAAAATTAAATTGCCCCATTGCCTTTCGAATTTTCAAATCATGATTCCCCTCATTGCCCGATCATGAAACGGTGAATACCAACGATCTGGTAATACGTCGGTCAGTCACCCAGGAATCATAATAACTAAATCTTTCATTTAATATTGTTTCGAATAATTAGAAAATCGGATTTTGCTCGTTGGCGCGTTGAATTCACCGTACGGCGAATGTCTTGGAATGTATTTTTAATCGCTCCTTCAGACTAGTTTCACCCAGTCAGTAGCTTAACCATTTCTTTTCATCGAGTTGAATCGTTTCGTAACAGATAGAATTTTATTACATTTAATTCTGATCGCTCATGAACCATCCTTAAATAAAAAGCAAAGGCTTGACTCGCATTAAACTGAAAATAAGCTTAATACTTATATTAGCGAGAGAAAAATAAGGAACTGAAGATCAGGATCGAAAGGACGACGACAAATCGTGAGAGAACATGATGCGACGCATTTATTTAGACTGACTGTCTTGCTGATTCTGTTGCTGTTGTTGTTGTTGTTGTTGCTGTTGCTGTTGTTGATGTACACCATGAGCTATTGTTTGAAGTCTGACTTGACTCGGTCCAGGACTCGCACGTGCGGTCGTAACGATGGGTTTTCCTTGAGCTGGCGCAGCTTGACGTAGCTGTGCGGTGCTAGCCGTCACGACTTGTATAGTTTGCTTGAGAGCTGCAGGAGCTACCGGTATTACTCGGGTTTGAAGTGGCGACTTTGCCAGGACTACTTGGCCAGGCTGCGATACGCTTTGTCCTGTAGATACCTGTATAGACAATGAATTAAAAAAAGAACAACGTAATGAAAAGTGTTTTTTATAAAACGTATATCATTAAATAACGATCGAGGAAAACATTGCTAAGAGGTATTTCCACAACGAATAAATAATGGACTACACGATATCAAGAAATCTATTGCAATAATGAGCGGTTTAAATTAAATCTTCCACAAAACTGCCGGAAAGTAAAACGAAGATATAACAACAATGACTCACATGAGTAAACTGTTGCATTCCTGATGGTTGAACGTGTTTCATCACTTGTTGTATCTGTTGAACGGTCATCGTCGTTGGTATGGATTTTTGTTGCACTATAAGTTGCGTCGGTACGCCGCCTTTGACTTGCGCTATTTGCGCGACCTTCTGGCCGCCTAATTTTCTCTGTGCCAAAATTTGAGGGTGAAGAGCTAATTGACGAATTTGCTGAGTGGTCGCAGCTCTGACGCCGCCAACACTGGCAGTTTTGACAAGAGTCGCGACCGGAGTACCGCCCGTCGAGGTACCGGCCTGTTGAACCTGAAGTCCAGCCTGCGCAAATATCTGAGCGGGTGTAAGTCCGGTCTGGCCGGGAACTTGAACCTGTCCGACTTTTGCTTGTGCCTGAAGAGCGGCTTGTCGTTTCAGTAACGTCGCCATTTCGCTTTCCGACACGGTCCGGGCTATCGTCTGTTTACCAATGCCGGTAGTTTGTGTCACGGTACTAGCTGCTACGTTTTGTTTCATGAGCGTTGCACGGGCTTGTGCCGTAGCCGCTGAAACAGCGACCGATATTTTTTGTCCCTGTCCAGCTTGAGCCTGTTGTAAAACTTTAATGTGCTGCTGTCGCAGCGCTTGCTGCTGACGATAATACTGAATCTGAGCGGGTGTGAACGTTTTACTGCCCGTTGCCGTTGCCATTGTAACACCAACGATCCCTTTTTGAGCAACTACACCCCCAGGATTTTGTACAGCCGAGACGAGACTTGCAGTGGCCAATCTCTGTGCGGTTTGTAAATTGGCTACGCTAACGACGGTGGGCGTTGGTCTGACATCTTGCATCGTCAGCGTACCAGCCGTTCTTGCAGCTTTTACCGTGGTCGTAACGACGCTCCCACCGCTCGTGGCTATTGTTGTGTTCGTCGTTATCGGCGGTTTCAACGTCGTAGGTGTTGCGACCGTAGCGACGATTTGCGTCAACTGATGAGGCTGCGACGTTGTCGTGCTTATGGCGATTTGTTGTTGTTGATTCTGCGAATTCTGGGATTGTTGAACAATGTGAATTTGTTGCTGTTGCTGCTGCTGTTGCTCGGCCGTCGTCGACGAAGCGCTTGACGAAGCCGAGGAGGATGTGAGAACCGTCGTTACAACATTTTTGAGCTTTTCTTTGGCTATACGCTCAGCACGACGAGTAGCCACTTCGATCGGCGCCAAAGGACCGTCGTACTGTATTCCCGATTCGGCCAAAACCTCCGCATGCTTCGGATTTTTTAGAAGCGGATTTACAAGCAACGATTTAACGGTCGGAGTACGCTTATTCGATACGGATTTTATAGTGTCGAAACGTTGGCAGCACATCAGAGTGAATGAATTATTCTTGTCCTGATTGTAGAGCTGAGACGTTCGCATGGGACGATTCGTTTTGCTTTGTTGCTGAAATAGAAACAACAAAATACAAAAATTAATAATTCACATAATAAAAACGACGACAGACTATCTTCGATGGATATTTTATGATGAAAACAAAGAAAATATGCTAAATTATGATTGCTATTACCTCCGCGACTTGTGGTAATTTGTAAACGCCTTTTTGTTTCTTCTGTTTCTTCGGTGTAGTGTCATAAAGTAATTTGCCTTCTTCCCTCGGCACGATGATTGTCTCGTATCGGCTACGGCATTGTTTCGGTGATCTATATATTCTCGAAGTATTATTGACTATATCGGCAACGAGATCCCAATTTGGCGTGTGCCCCGGTGACAAAATTACGAGATTGAGCGGAAGTCCCTGATAAACTTGTATAGCTTGTAACAATGACCAATCTTCATGAACCATCCACTCGAGTACGTGATCTTGATCGCTGGAAGATCTCAGCATTGCCGATGGTTTGACACCAGTCATAGGTAGAGATGAACGCACTATAGGACGATATTTATGAAGCTTCATGTCACGACGCATCTTTATCAAAGCCGGCGATGGACGGTCGAACAACGAGCGGGGCGCATAAACAGATTCCTCCTTGTGCCTTATCTTCATCGGACGACGTCCTGACATAAAGAGGAAAAATATAAATGTTAACGAGTCATTATTATTTATTTATGTCGTGCTGCAATTTTTTAAATAACTACTTTTTATGCCACTCGTGTAGTTATTCAAATTTTTGTTAATTCTGTTGCCTTACCGTCACGCGTCCCATCTGCAACTTCGACCCGGCTTCGTTTCTGTTCCTTCTTGACGTAAATCGGTGGCAATTGTGCTTCGGTCATCGGTGTCGAGTCGTACAAAAAACCCAACGAATAATCGATGTAAACATCGTTGTCCGAAGTTGGTGGAGTTGGTGGACACCACATCTAATTTTGAGGAACAATTCACCAAAAATATATATCACCACGATTCTGTTGAATATTTGACAAAAATGAATTCGTCTTTTTCATGATACTAACCGGCATCTGTTCCATAGTGCTTTCTGATAACCATATCTGCAAGTCAGCAAAGTTCGTTCGATGAGTACGAGAATTTGTTGTACAGAAAATAAAAAAAATTCTTGCCAATTGCCAGGGTAATAATAATTGGGCATAGATAATAAAAAAGAAAATCCAAATAATCAATATGCGATCGGTTCCAAATGTGCTGTAGCGGATTAACCAGAATTTAGTTGAAAAGGACTTACCTATTGCAACGTGTAAAATGATAATTAACAGATAATAATAATAATAATAATAATAATAATAATAATCTCGTCGCTGAGGATCTTTTCCTGGCCGATAATTATCAATATATGCGACACAGTGGCTTATAAATAAGCCGGATGAATAGTAGAGAAAATAGTAAAAAAGATTTAGTACGGATAAAGGTATCTCGTGCCTTATTCATTCAAAGGCTCAATTCAACCATTCTGGCAACCGCTACATCAAACACGATTTGACAAGTCCTATAATTTGCTACGATAAAAAAGTATCTAGTTTTTTCTTTGCTCTTTTACTTTCATGTTTTTGAGTCTTTTGTATTCAACAAGCATATCGCTCAAGACAACACGCTCAATTTATGTGCCTGCTTATATCTTGGCAGTCTCCAAGTTTGGAATGGCAAAGGCAGTGTTTTGGTGCCATTATCGATTCGTCTAATTAAAATGTTGTTGTTGTTGTTGTTTTTTTTTCATTATTATTCAGTTTTTCGAACGAGAACAATTATTCTTTTTTTCTTCCAATTAATTTAGTGTCGTGCGGTCATTGAAGGCCTTGCCACACCAAACTGACATGCAAGAAGATAAACAAAAATATTCATCCTGTCATATATGTGAATATCCTCCAAAACATAAACAAGCACACTGAGCCAAATTTTATTCTCGCTTATATTTTTCTCTATGTATTTTTGTTTTTTCTACTTTACGCTCTGTCTGTTTTATTCAAATCTGTTTGCTTTTGCTCTTGTTTTTTTTTTTTCATTATTCTTTATTTTTGGACACCAAAACGGAACTGAACCTTTGATCGAACATACTTGGAAACGCACCAAGAAATAAGAAAACACACATTTAGAGGTTTTTTTTTCATTTTTATTCATTGCAAGGAATATTCCGTTCTTTTTTTTTTTCGTTTTTCTTTCTTCTTCATCATCATAATTTCCTTAGGCGGGACACGCATTCGATCATACAAAAATTCAATCACACAACTTAACGTTTAAACGCGATTACAAGTATATCTGAGATGTGTTCCGTGAATTTAATATTCCCGGACGGTGGGGCTGCTGCTGATGCTGTGACAAGAAGAAAATCGCATTCGATCCATCGAAAAGTTTTTCTCTTCCCAATCCCGGTATCCTGTCCCCCCCATGATATTTCGTTCGGACATTTAACTTTTCATCCCGTTTCTCGCTGCACTTAACGAAACAAATTTTCGCTAGTCTCACCACAAGCCAGCCAATTTCGTGCCATTCAACAACAAACATTAACAACGAATAACTGTGTACGGATTTCTTTAGCCTGTTATGCGCACTACATCTGGATATTTTTGTCTTTTTCATTTTCAACCGACGAACGTTCCTTTCTGTTTTTTTTTTGTTTTGTTTTGTTCATACACTACGTTCATTTCCCTTTGTTTTCTTGTTAAAAATCTAAACCTAATATAGTACAGTCATGAGTCTCGCTTATCACGAAATATATAAATTATATTAACGGACCCAGTACACAAGGGCTTCTTCTTCCCTACCGGTCAATTAAATTCTCGTCATCTCCACCCCTCGTTTCGCTTCGTCACTCTTTCTTCTCCCTTTCTTTTCCTCTTCGTCCTTATTCTCTAAATCTATCCTTCGCTCGTTTCTTCTTTTGTACAAGGCTCACTACAAAGCGTCCCAATTTCGTCACGCTCGTAATTACAAATTACATTGAATATGCAATCGTCGCCTGAGCGAACGAGGGATACGTCTTTTTTTTCCTCGTCCTCGACCCAGCCCCGTTCAATATTTCATATATTATATGTACAACGATTGGACACGAGGGCTTTTTAAGCAAATAATTATATACGTCGAGGTTCTTACTAATCGGGCAATTCGTTTATCACGCGAAAAATAAAAATAAAAAGAAAAACTTGGTCTCACCGTTTGTTTGTCCGATACAAAATATTTGTCTCGAGGAATTTCTCGATGAAATTCGATCGAGGGATTAAAAATTCAAAATGATTCTCGCTGCACCAAGCTCTCGAAGATTGATCGTCGTTATGTAAAATCGTGTTTGAAAGGCAAACAAATAATTGTGTTATCGACAAAGAAAAAATGCAACGATTAAATAATTTTAGCTCCTCTCGCTCTCCTTTCATTGAAAGTAAAGTCGAAAATTAGTCGGATCTCGTTGCAGTTGCGTAAATCAATTTGATGTTTTAAATCTCCGGTCGAATCTTCTCTTCCTTCTTTCTCTTCACAATTTATCGAGGTGCAACGAAGCTTCTTTGTAAATAAATAATAACATTATAAACCTTCGGAGGAGAAACAATACACGAGAAACGAACAAAAATCGCGAGTTACTCGTAAAAACAAAAAATTCACAAACCCACGTGATAAATTAATAATTTGTTTTTTCCTCGCAATCACACATATATTTCGTTTCAAACACGATCGATCCCATCACGAGTCGAACCACGATTGTAATTTGCATATGTTCCATAGCTTTACAAAGATAACGATCCAAGTCGCCCATTCCTGGACAAAGATCAAAATCTTCAATATTTTTCTCACCGAAACTTTGAATCTCGTGAGTTCGTAACTTATTTATATTTTCTTTACTCGCTAAGATTTCGCAGCTCGACGAATTCTCGTCGATGTTGTCGATCAAGAGGCGCTGCTGTTCAATTTTTCCGTCGACGTTGCAGATTGTAGCCTGACAAGTTTTTTAGTCGGGTGAGCAGGGATTTCGCAATCTTCGTCGACGATATCGATCAGCTGTACGTCACTCTCGTCGCTCAATGATTTAGCGATGGAGGATAATCGACTTCTCTTGACGCTTTTACGACCCACGATTCTACGAGTTACGTTCGTATCACTCTGGAAGGTCTCGTTCTCAGATTCACTATCAACATCCACGATAAGATTGTTGCCTCTCGTTTCATTAACCTCGTCAACGTTTCTTTTAGGTGTTTGATGATTCGTTGTCGAGCCGGTGTTTTTATTGCTTCTTGACAATGAATCGAGGGTCAATATAGCGACGACTTTAGCCGTTCTCTGTGGTTTTTCAATTTCAACGAACGCCGTAGTCGTACCAGCAGCATCATCGTCCTTCGACGATTTTCCAAAATTATCATGAACGTTACCATTCGTATCCGTATCCGTAATTTCACGTTTCAACGGTGAACCAGGAGGAGACAAAGAAGCCTCGCCGCCGCCACTACGAGTTCTCGTTTCGTCGCTCGTCATGGAATTGCGACGTAAGCCTCTCGTTCTTGGTACCGTGAAATTGTGAGCGGTAAAATCTACGCCGGATCTTGTAACTCGACTACGTTGTTCGTTCGACGGAAGCGGCGTGTCGGGTCTTCGTTTCTGTGACGATGGAAAGTTGATGGAAGGTATTGGTAAAATTGTGTCGCTCGACTTTCTCATTATCTTCGTAATTCCCTGGACCGTAGCATTGTCGCCTGTCGAGCTTGGAGATTTGACTTTTTTAACTGTACTTGGAGGAGAGAGAAATCCGTTGTCAAGTCGTGTAGTTCGCTTGGAGGATCTCTCGCTCGTTGGAGAAGCAATGTTCGTCTTCAAGTCCGAGCTCGAATTCAACGACGATCTCGTAACCGGCCTCGACGACTCATCATTTTTAGCCTCGATAGATTGACCATCCGACCTCTTGATTGGACTTTTCAGCGTAGTGACGATAATCTGAGAAGGAGAACTCGAAGAGGATGTTTCAGAAATTACAGAATTCGATCTCGTTATTCTAGGTAGTTCGCTAATCATTGTGTCGGTTCGTTTGACGATCACGACTTTACCGCCGCTGTTTTTCATCACATTTTGCATGGTAATCTCTAATTCACGAGGTTCACCGGGAGAACCGCTGAGTCTCGTGCTTCGTCGAGAGAGTTTCGACTCGGTTTCGCTCGTCGAGCACGTCGCTGATGTCGATGCTTCCGGTACGTAACTTGATTTTCCACTACGTGTTACAACACTAGGCATCGGTGTATCGGGTCTTCGTAAACGTGTTCTAGACTCGGAATTAATTTTGTTATTCAGCAGGAGCGACGAGCTTGGAATTGCGAATAATGTAAACTTCTTGTCGGACTCGGAAGACAACAATTTCTCACTTCCGCCTTTGTCTTCCTCCTCTTCCTCCGCGTTTCCCTTCGTCAAGTTTCCCGTTTTTCGATTCGACGAATGATCCGACTTGTCGACCTTCGAGAATTTCAAACTCAGTGTTTTATCGTCTTTTGTAGATTCTTCAATTTTCCAATCTACGGTGGAATCTTGATTCGCATTGATCTTCGCATCTTCGGGCTCGGACAACGAGTGTTGTGTCTCGTTCCTCGAATCAAGACTCTCATCGTCATCGCGAATGTCCTCGGATGATCCATCGATTATTCTCATCGCCTCGTCGTTCTGCTGCGTGTTTCGTGATCGTTTTGTCACGCATCTTCTTCTATGCGTAACAAGAACCGTCTCGTTTGGCGAATCGGAATTCGTCAATTTGTCTCGATCGGGAGTTACAGAAGACGCGTTATATCTTCTGCTTGCACGAGTAAGGGGAACTGCGAATTCTTTGATCGACGAAGAATTTGTATTATTATCAATGGACTCACGCTCGATCTCCGAATTATCAATCTTTTCATCCATCTCGTTTTCCTCGCTGGATTCGCTCGAGAACATTTTCCGATTGGTAGCACTAGTGTTCTCGTCAGAATTTTCCATACCGTCCTCATCTACATAATTTTTAGCAAATTTCGTCGAAGATTTGTGCATGGATCTCGTTACGTGAAGAGGCGCGTGAGTCGAGTGTTCGCTCTCGCTTACATCAGGAGTTTCGTTGAAAATTTGCGTCAAGCGTTTAACGCTTGTCGGCTTGGATCTCGTTGCACGAGGATTTTTCATACTTTCCGTTTGAATTCCCGATCGTTTGTCGTTTTCGTGTCTCCTCGTTGTTATGTCGGAAAGAACGATTCCCAAGCCCGGTGCCACTGGTGTTAACAGAGACGAACCGTCGTAAATATCGTCATCACCGTTTTTACTAGAAATTGGTGAAAAGGCGCAGGATCTTTCGTGCTCGAGGTTCTCATCGTTCGGCGACATTTCCATACTGTGCGATATCTCAGACATTTTCTCAGCGATCAGAATCTCAACGTCGGATATCTTTGGGATTGTGATGACCGGAGAAGAGGTCGATTGAGAATCATCAATTTCCTCATTCCCTTCCCTACCGGACATTTCCAACGAGGGAACCGAATTCTTTCGTCTCGGACTCCAAGCGCATCCCTTAGTTTCCTTACTCTCCTCCTCGATTGATTTTTCATTGGCGTTTATACTCGAGGTAGAATTTTTTCTCGGACTGGCCGGTGAAAGAGGCAGAGCGAAACAATCGTCGGATTTACGTTGAAATTTTTTCCTGCCTCTGTCAACGATTTTGCGATTACGAAATTTGGGTTTGACTCCAGGCAATATCGGACTAATGTCGAGGGTCCAAAGATTGATTTTGACGTTACCGCGTGATCTTGTGCGTGGACTGTTTATATCCCACCTGTTATTACGCTCTGATGATTTGTTCAAACGACCGCGTCGTTTCGAATAATTGCCATTGCCGCGGGCTCCACCTCGTTCTATGTCATTTCTCGTATCGCGAATTTCTCCATCCTCATCCGCTGCCTCGTCGTCGTCATCGTCTTCGTTGTTATCCGCGTCATCGTCGTCCTCTTCCTCGTCATCGCCTTGACTCTGAGACTCGGTGTGCGACGACTCCTCGTCGGGACTGTCCTCGACGAGATCATCGTCGTGAGACTCGTCCGAATCCTCGGAATCCGTCGTAGTCTCGTCGTCGCTCTCGGTTATAGATTGGTCGCGTGGCTGTCTTTCCCTAACACCGCGACGCAACGACGCTCGGCGTCTCGTGTTTACGAGCGACGAGGACGCAGAGATATTGACTATTCTACCGCTATTCCCATCCTGACCACGTTTCTTAATACCTAGACGCTTATTATTACTTGTATTGTTAACCTGATTTTGGGCATCCTCGCGTCCAAATGTCAGCGGCTTCTCGTCGTCGTCGGCCAAGCGCAAACGACGCTCCTCCTCCTCTCGTAATGCGCGCAAACGATCGAGCTCCCATTCCTTCTTTTGTTGCTCCAGCTCGCGCTCCGCCGCGGCTAACTGAGCCGCTGAAAAACTGCCCTCGGTCTCCTCGACGAATTTCATCGCGTAACGTTCCACGGGTGTCAGCTGGAAACGAGCGAACAATAATTTGTTTACATTGTGAAAGTATTTTGGAAAGGATGACTATGGATGGAAATCGAAGCTGAGAATAAATCAAAAGAATTGAGAAATAACACAAAAAGACGCTTACCTGAGACACCAGATTTTGAACCTCTTGCTCAGCTTTGCTGAATTGAGGATCGTCCTTATCAGCGTCGTCCAATGGTATGTTCTCATCGAACTCGGCGAGATCGGCCACGGCTTCGGCTTTTGCCGTTTTCGCCGCTTGTACATCGAGATCTTCTTCCGCCGCGGCGAGTGCGCTTTCGAGAGCGCCGATGGCAGCTTTCTCCTCGGTGGGCTGCACCAATGAAGAAGACGAGGACGATGGTGTCGCGGTCGGAGTTACGAGTTCCCGATGTAAAGCTCTCTCGCGATCTTTGCCTTGCTCGAGTACATCTGCCATACGCGCTGAAGCATCGTTCTCCGTCTGATCGACGTTAAAGAGATCCTGAATTGTTGACTGTAATAAGAAGAAAAAAAACAAGTTTCAACGAAATGTTCCAATCAAATTCACAATTGAGATTTCTTTTACAATTTGAATTGGGGAATACAATACTCACACTCTTGAAGTAAGCGGTAGTAAAGTTTCCTCCCTCGATGGCAAGATCACCGAGCAACCTCTTCTGGTTAGCTTTCTTCAATATATTCTCCTCGACGGTTTTTTCACTCACTAACCTGTAAATATGCACGTCTCTCGTCTGTCCTATCCTGTGACAACGATCCTGCGCCTGTGCGTCCATCGTTGGATTCCAATCGCTGTCGTAGAATATCACAGTATCGGCGCCAGTGAGATTGACACCAACGCCGCCCGATCTCGTCGACAGGATAAAGCAAAATATTCTCTTATCACCGTTGAAACGTTCCATAAGAACTTGACGTTGATCGACTTTCGTCGCACCGTCGAGACGAAGATAAATATGACCGTGAAAATTGAGAAAAGCCTCGAGCACGTCCAGCATTCTCGTCATTTGTGTGAATATCAGTACGCGATGATTTCCTGTTTTCAATTTTCTTAACAGACGATCCAGGGACTGTAATTTTCCACAATCGTACTGTATCAGGCGTGGATCGGGAAATTGAGTCATCATGCCACCGGCTACGGGATGAAAAATTTCGAGCTTTGGTGACAAATTGCTTTCGAGGATGATACGAAGACGCTGCTGTGCCCAAAGTTTATGTGGCGGCGGATGCGATACGTGGAAACGCGGAAGAGGCGCACGTACGGCTGGCACGTAAACGACGAAACGCTGAAAGACTTCCTTGAGCTCTTCCACTATTTGCTCCGTCGATTTTATTGCGGCCGCGAGAGCCTCGGTACGTGAGAAAAACTGTCGTCTTGTGCGCGGAGTATCCTTCGCCGTGTTGCAATTGATAAAACCGTTGTGCCACTGACAAACTGTGGCCGGTTTTTCGATCCGCAACGCTGTGAAAAGATCTTCGCCGTACAGAGGACATGCTGCGCATCTTCTCTCGTTGACGTTGGCTATAGTTCGTAACTTTGATTGTCGTCTCTTCCTGCGTTCTTCCTCGAGTTGCGGCTGTTTGAGAAAAAGCAGCATTGTTCACTAATAGATTCATAAATATGTTCCGTACTCTTTGGAAAAAGAGTCTACCACATGCTTGTTCTGACTCTCGTAAAATGGAGAAATAACTCACGATATAAAATTCAGACTTTGGTTCCTCCTTCGTCTGAACTTTGATAGCTTCTTTTTGCGCGTTCCTTGTCACGATACCACAACGTAATTGTTGTTGCTGTGGTTGTTGAGGTTGTTGAATAGCAGTAATCGGCTGACTTGGCGACGTGTTAACGTTTAGTGGAGGTACTCTCATGCCCAGTCGTCCACCGGCGTTCGTCGTTGTCGTGACGACACTACTGACAACTTTGTTCGCCGTCGACAGACCCATCAACGACTTTGATAGTACAGTAAGACGTGGACCGCTTGGTGTCATAACCGGAAACGAGACTGATAAAAAATATAATTGCAAAGGTTTAGTATAATGAATTCTTGATTCGAAGCTTTTTTTCAATTATTTCAATCAACTATTATTCTTGATACTTGATCGATTATCGATCCGAGTCAAAACGCGGTTAATTCTTATAATTTTGTATCCCCAGACAGGATTCACGAGTCGGATAATATGATCGAAACGTGAGTTTAAATAGGGATTGTTTTTATCTACCCTGACCTGTAAATAAAACGTTGAAAGTCGCAAAGAAACTATCATCGCGAGCGGGCCAGGGTGAATTCATAATTTTACTTTGTGAACTCGATTCAAATTTAACACAAGTCAAAATCAATGAACAGTTTTCAATGACGTATAATGAAGAAAATCGACTGACCCAACTCACCGGTGTTGGTGTTCTGCTGATTCGACGTTAAAATGATGTGCCGCCCCGTTGATGTTTGAACCAGTTGAGCAAAACTGGGCACAGCTATCCTTTGAACAGAATCGCCCTGTTTGACCGTCACGGTTTGAGTTGTAAGTCGCTGAAGACCATCCCGTATATTTGCATTTCCGACTGTTATTCTCTGAGCGTTTACACC
>JAPYZT010002702.1:0-15000 GCA_030522965.1 Tryphoninae sp. A BG-2022a
TGTGTGTGTGTGTGTGTGTGTGTGTGTGTGTGTGTGTGTGTGTGTGTGTGTGTGTGTGTGTGTGCGCGTGTGTGTGTGTGAATATAACGATAGCGCAGTTCTAGCTCATCTCTTTCTCGTCCATTACCCGTGTGTGGACGAGCTCTCGCAGCATCGTTTTCACGAAGAGAGAGGGCATTCGTTTTCTCGTATAACGGCGGTGCGATGCAACACCCGACCACGAAGCGCCAGTTCTCATCACCCCCGTTGAAGCTTTCAGGAGGATAGAAATAATAACGGTCGGACGAGCGCGCGCGCGCGCCCACGAGTTTAAACTTTAAACTTCAACGTTCATAGCCCGCTCGCACCGAGTCTCGGAAACGCTTATACCATCTTTGATTACTTACACTTTTGTTATAGAGATTTATAAACACGACGCTTTTTACAACGCGCGATTTACAATATCGCATCTTTACTCACGCGCGTTTTTCTTTTTATTGGACACAAATTACCGAGATATTCGTCACTCGGTAATTTTTTATTTGTTTATTTTATCGGATATTTTAACTACGCAAAGTGGGAAATTAAAGCGAAATATGTCGATCGAAAAATACCTCAGTAATTATTCTTCCACAATTTTATTTATTTTATCGAATATTTTAACGACTTACACTGTAAAAATAAATCGAAATATGTCGATCGAAAAATACCTTAGTAATTCTTCCTCCAGAATTAATTTATTCATTTAATCGAATATTTTATCGACGTACAGTGTGAAAATAAATCGCAAAATGTCTTATGTTAGTAATTATTTTTCCACAATTTATTTATTTACTAGATCGAATATGTTAACAACGTACACTGTAAAAATAAATCGAAATAAACTTTCGTAAGTATTCATTCCATAATTAATTTATTTATCCGATGGAACATTCTAACGACCTACAGTGTGAAAATAGATCGAAATATGTCATAGACGCTTCGGCCTCTCACTCTCGATCCGCACGCTTACGCACGTTCCTACCTAATACGTATATATATATAGCTCAATCGATCTCACGGGTACACGACGAATGTATAACGGTTTAATTTGCGCCCGTAGGTCCTGCAATTATTCAGCTGATTGTCGATGCACGTATACAACCCGACGGCCATTATCTGCATTACGAGGGATTGCTGCGACGTACGCTCGTACGCACACACGCGCGGATATTTAAACGATTCATACCGAGGCAAGACAGTTAACAGGAAAAGACAGAAAGTATGGAGATAGAGAATTCGAGTTAACATGCGAGAAGGAAGGGAGATCGGTAAATGCTTGACAGTGTCAATCGACGATCTCTCCATTCCCAGTGAGCGTACATTCGCTTTAGACCTTTCTCCATGCGTGTATCAAACCTCGGATTGACCGATCCGTTTTTTTGTACGTTTATCCATTTTGAAGAATTACCGAATCGGGTTTATAACCAAAGCGACTAGTCCACGGAGTTGTTAACGAATTTTAGTCACGGCTAAAGTCGCGACTCGGTCAAATTTTCACAAACGAGAGAACGCTCGGAATAATTGAAACGCGAATGAAGGAAAACGGAAATCAACAAATCCACGATTTTCCTTCGGTTTTTCCAATTCAAAGAAGGAAAGATGATATATAACGAATGTTCGCTTCGAGGGAACGTTTGGAAACGAGCGAGGCCTAACTCTCGTATTAAATTGCGCCTGGGTACGCCTTTCTGAAATTCGCGATTCGATGTGCGATTTCGCAAATTACCCTGGAAGAAGAAGTAATCGAGAATGAAAGAACGAGGAATAAACGGCGTAGAGCGAGTGAGGGAGAGCGAGTGAGAGGAAGAGGGCAGCCATGAGGAACGGGACATGGTAAAGAGCGAGATGAGCGAATAGAGAGGTCATTGCGCATCTGTCGTACCTACAGACACGCACGCACACACGCACAGACGTACACATATATGTACGCGACTTTGCCAGTTTCACAGTGAGGCGAGGGGAAATTGAAACAGCTAACCACGTTGGGGTTGTCGAGGAATATTCGAGGGAGAGCATATATATATATATATATAGCGGTGCGGAGAGGGAACAGAGGGTGCTCGGAAAGCGCGTACGACAGCGAGAGAGCGAGAGATTCAATCAAACGAACGCATATAAATGAGTCGTTTCAGGGCAAAACTGAATTATACGCCCTTATATACATATCTATATACATATATATATATATATATCTATGTCATTCTATATACGTTACCTTATTTTATATACCTTATACATGTATATATAGGTGCGAGAGGGAACTTGGGTGTAGCGCAAAGTGGACAGAGAGGTGTCGGGTAGCGAGACATTTTAAGACGAATTTATAATTCAGCGAGATGTTCTCTCCTCATTATCCCGATTTCACGTTCTCACTAACGTTGCAGTGATATATAAAACGAGACGGGTGAAAAGAGGGAGAGAAAGAGAGAGGGGTTGAAAAATTTAACTACATTGTTCGAGGAATTTAAGAAGAGCGAATCTCGACTGACGACGTGGAAGCGTCGATTTTCAATACTTCGTAAATAAATCGTGAATCGAGAAGACTTTTTTTTAATGAAAGATTGAGCATGGAATAATAAACATAGGAGATCGTTCTCGTTATATAAATAATATAAGATAAAACCCCGCTCGATCGAAACATCCGTTCTCTTTTTTTCTTCTCAAGTGCTCTCGGTCAATCATCGTCTCCGCCTCTCGTTCCGGACGAATTTATCGCATCGTAAATGTTCATTGTTGCGATGATTCAACGTCAACAAATTTGGTGGTTGTAACGTTACCTTTACATAATGTACGCGACTGGTTACCGGGGAAGGGGTAGCAACGATTCGAGCGTATCTCCCTCGCATATGATTTAACTGCATAAATATCGCGAGATTTACATAACAAGGCGAGGTTATGAATAAAGTCATTGGATTTTCGATATTAATGACGAAATGGTCCGATGCCGGTGGACGCGTAACGGACGACGAGTACGCGTATAAATATATACGGGACGGGACTCTCCCTAGTTTTCTCAAATATATTCTCCCCTGCCTACTACCCCTCCCCCCCACCTCCTCGCGAATTTCGCGAAACCTCCAATTCCGACGTACCTCATATTTATACATGTCCCTAAATAAATTTATATCCACCGTCTGGGTTCGTTTGTTCAACGAATAAACGTTTTTCCAAGCGGAAAATTAAACGAGTCTGTCTGACGTTTCGTCAGGCTCTGATAAGACATTTTTGATACGGCTCGCTGGATTTCAACCGGATATCGCTCGTTTTCAAAACATCACGAGTAAACATAAATCGCCGCTTGGTGATAACATTTGAAGCTTTGAACATTTTTTTTTTTTCATATTTGTCTCGAAATCTTATGTCACGACCGGAAGCGCTTGTGACAAATTTCCTTTGATTTGTAACCGAAAACCGATACTCGCACGGAAAGAATTTTTTAGTAATTTTTACGGTGAAATTTCGGGAAGAATTGCATTAAAAACGCGAACTCGGTGACAAATGTGCAAACAGTTCAAAATTGACATTAGTTTCAAATATTTTACTTTCAGGCATGTAAAATTTTTAGGCTAGGCCAGGCGACCTAGCCCTAACTCATTTTACTGTGAAGAACGTAAAAATTTTGATGAACGCACGGAAAATTTCGACTTCGTTTTTTAAATTTTCAAAACAAACACGCAAATTTCTCAATGTGCACCGTACACTTTCATTTGTATCAGCCCTTTTTTCAATTTATTATAGTAATGTTTACGTTTCACGAAAATTTACTGTTAATTTCAGTCAAAATTCCTAAAAATATTTTTAACTTCTGTCACGCAACAGTTTTTAAAATGTATAATTTCTTAAAAACCGGAAGAATTGCACACTTGTCACTCAGTTACTGTGATTTCATAGTAAAAATTCTTTCTGTGCGTGGATTGACTACAAACGCTTGCAAACCTAGCCAAACCCGGCCAAACACCTAGAATTCAAGTCGACTCGCTATAACCGATATTAAAATATAAACGCAGATATAAACATAAATGGCCGTTTTACGAGAGCATTTTAAGTTTAAAAAATTTTATCCACATTTGTCTCGAAATTTAAGCGACATAATGAATTCAACCTAGGTTTCTAATCACCTCGCGATAACCGCTATTAAAATAAAAACACAGATGTATGTATATGTCTGTACCTCGTCACTCGGTTGACCCGGACCTAGCTCGCGCAAGAATTCACCCCTCTTGCTTGCGATCGTTGATAAATTGCCTCGTAAATAAATGAGGTAGAGTGAGAGAGAGAGAGAGAGAGAGAGAGAGAGAGAGAGAAAACGGAACGAGAAGTTTTACGAACCGCGTCGCGGAACCGCCGCGCGACCGGAAATGGAAGGGAGCCGGGCGCTTGCGACCCGGTCAATTATGCGGCAGTCACCTACAGCATTTCGAGTCTGTACACCTTTGTACATACGAGTTTTCACACGTATAAACTCACAACTACGTAGGTGTCCGCGTGATATTTCACGGACGCGCAACATCTTGTTTCGCGTTTAAAATCTCGAACCTCTCGAGAGATTTGAGATTTACCGTCTTCTCAATGTGCATGCCGATTTATCTTTTCTGTCGATCATACTATCTATATTTGTGTATGTATGTTTATATATGTATATCATCCGGTGGATGGAGAACGCGTGAAAATTCAGACGCGATATATAATATGCACATATTCACAAGGCGCATCAAAGTCCCTGTTACGTTATACATAGGACGTGTCGGAAGCGGAAGTGAAGCGATGTTTACTCGGTCGGAAGTTGCAACGCGGCGAGAGACAGGAGAAAAAGAAGGAGGAAGCTCAGCAGCTTCGATGGCTGCCGTTCTCTCTCTCCGCGCCGGTGATGGAAGGATAGAGAGAGCAGCAGTAGCATCACTTTGCTCCCGCGCGGACGTTGAGCGTAGGTGAGCGCCACGGAGAGATAGATGATAGAGACGAGGAAAGCCGTAACCAAGAGAGAAAGAGAGAGAGAGAGCGAGATGATAAAGTGGAAAGAGAAGACTGCCTATGGACATATCAGCCGGATGGCCGGTCTAGATATTATGCCAATATACAAGCGTATATAACGCGCGTTATCCATAGCGAGAGGAGTGAACGAGAGGAGGGCAAGATGATGAGAATTCACTCATAAAAATCTTCGGATCGTCAATAATGTGTGCAACTAAATAATCGATAAGAAAGGATCTCGTGCCCGCGAAAAGACTTTCTTCGGGAACGAAACTCGTGATAAAGAGCCCGCTGTGCTGTACAACGATGTATTATATTCGATATATATATATATAGGTTGGAGGTATGTGGTCTGGCTCGTGCCTTCCTCTACGTGACACGACACATCGCCCATTGGTATAATGAAGAAACTTCACCACACCGTGAACGCGCGGAACTTCGCGGAAACGAAAAGTAAGACAAAAAGAACGACGGCGACCACCACCAACTGCGAATAGCAGAGACACGAAGGAAAGAACGAGGGCTGGGGGTTTAAAAGAGAAAAGTATAAGAAAAAACGCGAAGCTTCCGAGAAAGTTTTACCGGACGTGCAACCGGAGAAAATATTTTCCGTTACCTTCTCTTTCTTTATTCTCCTATTTCTCCGTCTTTTGTCTCTTTTTTTTCTTTCTTTTCTCTCGTACCCACAGTCTTCTACACTTATGACGAACAATAATGTAGAGACACGAGAAGAATGGGATAAAAATTCGGGGGTCGAGCGAGGTTGGAAAAAAAAAGTTCAAGTTGGACAAGAATGAAAAAATTCTGGCGAAGTTACGAGGATACGGGAGAGAAGGGTTGAGAAAAAGTGTTACCAATATTTAGTTAACGTTTGTCAAAGCTTCGAATTAGATAAAAAGTGGAACGAGCGATAGTCTGCGTATTTTGGTTCGTTGGTTCTCGTTCGTAGCAAGGAAGAAATTAAAGTGCGCGCTAGTGAGGATAGGGGTTAGTTGAAACGAAGCAGGAGAAAGAAAAGTTTAAGAAAAATTCGTTGAACCAACGCCAAGAAGTCGGGAAAGGTTTGAGGCATTACAAGGTTGGAGACGGGGTGAAAAGCTCCAAAGCGAGAACAAAGGGGGTACGAAATGGCAGGCGAGCGAGTCACGTTTGTCTTGTGCACTTCTTTTGCAGGATGAGTCTCAACTGTGGCGCGTTAAAGTCCCTATCGTGAGAAAGAGAGAGAAAGGGTAGACGTTTGTTCTTTCGATTCTTTCCAGTCGCTACACACATCTCTCCCCCCGGTCCAGTCACCCTCTGCGATTCTTTTCGTAAAGTTTGCTTATTTAATTTCCCTCGTTTCTTATCTTTCTCCCTCTCACGTACAAAACCAAACGACTCGCAGCACACGGAGAGTCCACGCAATCTCCCCTTTAGAAAACGGAGATTGCTGACTCCCACACTCCCGCGTATCTATATACACACATATATATATAGATTTTTCATCCCTCCCCTCTCCTATATCCGTTATTTCGTCCTGGGAGAAAAACAATACGTGTGTCGCTCGTAGAAAAAAAAAACTTCGAGGAGAAAGAAACGCGTATACGTGCCACGACATTTAATCATCCCCGATCGACGCACGTAAAGACAACGGGCCAAACTGATTAATCGGAAAAATAAACTTTTCCACCGATTGCGCGTTTTATCGAATCGAGCCAATCAGACTCATTAGTTACTGTAACCAATGGGGAGCGGACGGCAGCAAAGTTTTTTGAGGATCGATGGCAAATCGTAGAGAACGAGTAATCAAGCGACAATATCTTTATCGATCTCTCGTGCGAACGGTTCGTACATGCGAACGCACCCCTTCGCCCATAGATTTAACGACAGGGTTGCCAACTACCGGTTGGAAGGGAGAAACGAGCATTCCGTAACATTCCAACCTCGCGAAGGAAGAAACGGAGACGAAACGGGTTAGGTTCTCTTTCAGCCCTATAGAGATTCCAGATCCACCCTCGTATTCACTTCTCTCTATGTAACGCGCGTAGACACGCAAACGTGTGTACATAACCAACCGACAACCCCTATGTATACGCACTAGTTGGAGGCACACCCGACACATCTAGCCTACAGACTAGGTGACTCACTGCATCAGTCACTGCATCAAAATTGTCCCAAAATCTCATTTTTCCAGAACTATTGTCAGAGATTTTCTCACATCGGTGAGAAGAAATTGAAGTGTCCTGTTATGATCCGCTAAACTCGTTCGAGTACGAGGATGTATCACAAGTTCATCGTCTCAGTGTTTTAATTTAATTATAAATCGTCATTTCGTGCAAAGATCGTCATCACCTACCTTCGTGTAGTTTTTCCAGTGTGCCAATGGCCAATGTTCCTGTTACCGTCAGCATCAACAGGACGAAGGACCACGGTGTCCATTTTCTTCGAACACTTGCGTTATCCATCTTGTTCACTCGCGCCTGTAACATATTTCAATAAAACACGTTTTTATTAGAATTATCTCGATTATTATATAAAAACAAATTATAATGTGGAGCTACGTTGATTTAAAAATTGGTCATGGTAATTAAAAATTTAAGAAGTATTCGATCCTTACAACGAACTTCTTTCTGCTACGAATAGCCGGAAGATATTTAGAGATAAATAGAACTCTAAAGTTTTTGCTCCCCCTCCCCGTACATCGAGCGAGTGGTAAAGCGCAAGAGACAAAAAATCACCAATCATCAGTTTTCCCATTATCGTCCGCTGCGTTGCAGGGCGGTGCTGTTTTAGTTCGCAAACATTAGTCAAAAACAACTTTTTACGCGTTTCACAATTTTGTATTCGCCTGGAGCGAGCCTCGATGTGTACGTTCCGGTTGTAAATGCGTTTTTATCATTTTGTCCAAGATTGCACGGTTATTACAGTCGTAAAGACGAGTTTCGTAGCACCGTGATGAAAAATCGTGCACTTGGTTCGTGTTTTTTGTTTGTTTTGTTTTATCTCTGATTCTGTCGAAACAAACGGGGAATGAAAGGAGCGCGGGACAAATAGCGCAATCCCGGTGTTACTTAAAACTTTTGCCCCCCCCCCCTTTCCCTTAAGATGCGAGACGGAAAGGAGAGAAGTCTGACCGAGTTTATCGCGAGAAGTCAAAAAGTTTCCGCAATCGCGGGACATGTAACAATTTCTCGTAGGAAGTTCGACCGCGACCGGAAGAGAACGAGATTTGAGTCGGGTGGCACCGGGGATCGGAGAGATCCAATACTGACCATAAACCCGGATCGTCTTGGAATTCCGATCCATCGATCCAACCTCACCTCGATCCAATTTGACAAATATAAACCTTTCTGTTAAATGATCGAGATAATTCGACGAGTACGATAATATCGGATTCGATAAGAATGATGAATAAGAAAAAAATTTCATCGAGGGTGAGCACTCTGTATGAAGATGGAGATTGCTTAGAATCCCAGATCATAATAATCTCTCGCGCGAATACGACAGAACCGAGTAATTGTTGGTGCAATTCGATTAAACTCCGAGCCAATTTCTTGAGTTACGTAAGAGAGAAGGAGTAGGGTAGTAGACAGACGGGCAGAGGGAAACGGAGAGAGAAGGTGAAATGTGGAAGAAGACGCAGCACTAGAGCAAGCGCGTACGAGGCACCTCTCGATTTGAATAATTACCGAGGACAAAGCACCGGTGATTGTTCATGAAAGTTAGGCTCATTCGATCGCGATGGCAGTGGTAGGATAACGAGGTACCGCCAGGAGAAGGAGGAAGGAGAAAGAGGGAAGGGCACTGGGTGGTGGGGCACAAAGGTCACGTCGAGAAGGAGCGAGCGAGGTACCGAGAAGAGCACCCTCTCTGTGCTGGTTGCACCCTGTACAAGAACCAGAGGCTATGGGTGATTTTGGAGCACGAGAATAGTACCTACGTATAGAGATAAGTCTAGTCTCGAAACTCTCGCTAGAGAGCTACGGGAAGCGCAAAACCGGCCCTAAATATATCCCAGAAGTTTGCTGCAAGGAGGGCTGAGCGACGCCTAGGCAGGCGTGGAGGACGAATTTCAAAGTGTGAGCTTGCAGAAACGCGAACAACCCCAACTCCAAGGAGTTCGTAAACCTCTTAACAATTATACGTATTATATCACGTCTTTAGTTTCGAATCTTTTGTGATTAAATGGGGGAAAAATTGGGTACCGAAATGTCATCAACCTTTCCACTCGTATGACCTGACTCACTTTTAATCCAAATTTCATTAATCAACAATGTTGATTCAAGCATCTCCGTAGATTCCTCAAGTATACAAGGTTTTGACCAATTAATTGAAAACCAGGTCCGATTTGTTTCAAAGGTTGGGAGAAAGAGAGGGGGAGATCGCCTTTGATATGTTCAATGATTGAAGCTGTGTTTAACTGATCGGATTCTGTGGAATTTTCAAGGGGTTGGATTCTCGATGAATGCACGTTGAGATATATGTACGGAGTTAAGAGCGTAGATCTCTCAACAGATCGTTCTCCCTCTCTCTCCTTCTCTCGATAGCTCTGCGTAAAGTTCGGTATCCAGTACAGTGTTTCAACCTCGCTCACTGCTCTCTCGCTAGCTAGCTAGCTACCTACCTACCTACCCTGCTTGCCTACCTAGAACCATTCGACGTACTAAGGTGATCTACTCAATCAGTCCGGTTTCCTACTCGCGGAGAATGTCATTACCGCGCAACGCGATACTCATCGCACTCCAATTTGGGCTGCTTGCGGTGCAGCAAGGCTTGCTCTCTACTCTGTTGCGAGCCTCAAAGGCAACTATCGACGAGAGAGTATGTGTGTAAGAGAGAGAGAGAGAGAGGGAGAGAGAGCTAACGGACAACGAGAACTGAGCAGGAGGTAGACAATCCGTCTATAGATACTTCAACCTCTACACGTTCGAATCTCTAGAATATACAGGTTACGTACCGTGATGCCGCCCAAACGAGAAAACTACCCAGTTTCATTCCCTTGGTCGATGGAGCGAGCTACTTCGAACCATCAACGTCTGTCTCACCAAGCGGAAGCTTCGACTCTCGGGTAAACGAAAGTCGGCTATGCAATCAAAGGTAGAGAATTTTGATCGTCCGATCAGTAATCCGGGTCTTATTAACACTTTGCATACGCGTATTGACAAAAAATGAACCGAGAAGAAAATTGATGTCTATCGATTTAAATGGATTTCGATTGAATCGAAAATTCGACGGGAACTGTGTAAAATCGATTAATGGACAAGTTGCCTAACTAATTAGCGGACGAGAGGCAAGTTTGCTCGAACAGCTCGAGGCAAATGGTCGTGGAGACTGAAATGTTCAACGGGACAGATATTGCAGTCGATGAGAGAGATAAAGATAGGGAGAGTCACGCATTCGCATTAGTGGATATAACATAGTTAACGAGAGCTCGGTCGAAGCGAATTAGCAGCGAAGGCGACAGAACCACACCCTGCTGCCTACCGCCGAAGGGATAGGAAGAGGATATGAATCGCGAGGATCCTGGCTGGCTAGCTGGCTGGCTGGATCGCTGGTGGCGGTTCTAAGCCGTCGGTGATCTTCGACTAAGCCGAATCAGGTCGAGGTCGAATTAACGAGGCCTCGAGCCTTATTCCTGTACAGGATTTCGCTCCCTTCGCATCCTTCCTACCCTCTAACTATATATTATGCATGTATATATATATATATATATCCCCTCGTATCTCCTCGAGAACTTTACTCTTGGCTGATTTCTGGCCAGCAAATCTCTTGGTCTATGTATATATACACGCGTACTAGGAAGAACAGTGAGAGAGAGAATGACTGCCAACCGTGCAGCCTGAGAGTTTCCCTTCTCGTTAATTCAGCCAGCGAAGCATGAATATTGGTCGCGAAATATTACTTCCTCTACATCCCCCCTCCCAAGATTCCCTCCCTCTCGACCAAGTTTGCCAAAAGAGCAGCTTTCTTCTCCCGTGGATTGTTGAAAAATTGAGGGTAAGCCCCGAAGTGTCCTGGCCTTCGGGGAGGGTACGAGTCGACGGTGATTGACAAATTGGTAAACCACCCAAACATATTGAAGATAAATCTCGTTAGCTCTGTTATTTATCGATTATTTTCTTTGCCATTATTGGAATATTTGAATTTTGTTCTTATTTATATTTTCGTACTCGTTGATTTATCAATTTCCTTGAGAATCTTGTGATGACAGCAACTCGGATCACCACCCTCGTCCACTTAATTTCCTCGCTAGATCCTCGCGGCCTTCTCCACTTTCGACCGACGCGAGAGGAAGTGAGAGCTGGATGGAGGGAGGAAAAGAGGGAGAGAGAGAGAGAGAGAGAGAGAGAGAGAGAGAGAGAGAGAGAGAGAGAGAGAGAGAGAGAGACGATGGTATCTCGGATTTCAATTTCGACCCCGAAGAACGGGCTCTCGACTCGAAGAATAGAAACGCGGAACGCCGAGAAGGACCCCACGGGTTTTCGAGTGCACTCGAGGTTGAAGAACGCGAGAGCCCTGTCAGGATCAATATTTATAATCTCGATTCGCCAGAAACGAGAGAAAACGATTGGGGGACGGGGCCGAGGGTCCGTTTTCGTACGCCTCGTCACGTCTGTTTATACCCCAAAAACCTTAACCACCGATAAGGAGAGGCCGATCCACGCAATTAACAAAACACAACGATGTACGAATTTATTGATTTTAGCGATAAATAGCACACATTTTTCATGACTATGAGACAATTGATAAATTTTTAAATGATTTTCACGTTTTTTTCAGATTTCCTATCCAGGTTAATTGTTTGTCTAGGAAAACCCAATCCAAAAACCTTAACCATCGATAAGAAGAGAGCGATATATCCACGCATTAATGAATTTTATCGATAAATAGCACATATTTTTCATAACTATGAGACAATTGATAAATTTAAAAATGATTTTCACGTTTTTTTCAGATTTCCTATCCAGGTTAATAGTTTGTCTAGGAAAACCCAAACCAAAAACCTTAACCATCGACGAAGAGAGCGATATATCCACGCAAATAGCAAAATTGTTCATAACAATGAGACAATTGATAAATTTTAAAATGATTTCCCCGTTTTTTTCCGATTTCCTATCCAGGTCAATTGTTTACCAAGGATTTCCCAAAATCCCTGGAATGCTGTCAGGGAAATCCGTGCTATTCAACCTCTAGAATAAGGCAAATAGCACAGTCCCGCATATACGTATACAAAGCTTACCGAAAACTAAAGCGGTCAATGTCTGACTCTCGCTGTACGGTGCGGGATCC
The DNA here is from genome assembly GCA_030522965.1 of Tryphoninae sp. A BG-2022a. Classification (NCBI taxonomy): domain Eukaryota; kingdom Metazoa; phylum Arthropoda; class Insecta; order Hymenoptera; family Ichneumonidae; species Tryphoninae sp. A BG-2022a. The sequence continues at coordinate 12,262 of JAPYZT010002702.1, forward strand.
AGAGAGGAAGAGAGCGAGAGAGAAAGAGAGCAAATTCTTGCGAACGTAACTGTACAAGATGAGAACAAGCGAGACAGAGGTCGAGAGTGAGTAGAGGGTGATAGGGGGTTGAACCACGATGTATCCGAAGTTGGTCCTTTGTGAAGTTCGCCGTGCTGTCTCGGCCGCTTCGATAGTTGCCTAAGACGTTATAGGCAGGGGTGGGTTCCTGCTACATGTCACAAGCGCCTTGGTACACCAAACAATCTCTGAGCTACGAGCGTTCTTGTCGCTCAGCGTTATATATATAGTCAGGTTCGTGATTCTCTCTCTCTCTCTCTCTCTCTCTCTCTTTCCCTCTCTCTCTTTCTCTCTCTAACCTCACTTCTCTTTTCGCCCTTCGCTCTTTTGCCAGCATTCGCAACGACATCGTGTGAGAAAGACAAGCTCTATTCAGGAACTATGGTCACTGTACCGCTCGGTGGTACTCTTTGAAATTCCTAAAAGCCAGAGCCCGGATCTGGTTCAGGGATATCTATATGGATATATAGTTATAGAAATATCACAGAGTGTACGGAAAAACGGCTTCTCTTACTCCCGGAGCATCGAGCCCTTTTTACCACACGGTAAATGAACGATGGAAGCTAGAAAAAAATATATCCAACGAGCCCTGGGAGAAAAGAAAACAAAATAAAAAAAAAAACGTAAACGTGTCGCGTACGTGACAGTATGGGAGCAAAAAAAATTGTCCTTTCGCGGTTCAGCTCGAATATCGCTCTCCAGTCTCGCGTGTGAGAAAATATGATGAACAAAAAACAAAAAGAAAAATCTGAAAGTACGAAGCCTTTGACGAGAATATATAGAGAGGTGTTGGGCTACGTCCGAGAAAGGCGAAGTACCTTTGTAATAAAATACTCGTTTACGCACGCGCTCTAGCAGCCGCGCGTAAATTTTTTCCCTAGGAAAAATGTTCTCTCAATTTCTCGTTATTCTCACCTACGATTAGTACACGACACATGAAAACAATTATTAGAAAAAAAAGCTTATATAATTTTCTCTCAACGATCGTTATAAAGATCGAGACATCATCGATCCCGTACGTACACCGCGTCGTGAATATTCCCGTTCGATACAATTTGTGATTTTGTCATTGTCGCGTTCGAGGATACGAGACAAGATATTACCCCTGGAGTAAGCTATAGCGAAGGAGGCAAAGTACGAGACTGTGCAGCCACGAGGAGGACGTACCTAGAATTCTCCGGTGTGCCCGATGCGCCCGGGCGCTTGACACCGGGTACGACAGGGTTGGAGGGTTAAAGAGACGTTGGAAGGGGCATAAGGGTGCTTTCGGTTTTCCAGCCACCGGTCGACGTCGTGATAATCGAGTGTGCTATGCTTTTAGCGATAATGGGCAAGTACACGTGCCAGAAGCCAAGAGAGCGACGGAGACGGAGACATACATACATACACAGGAAGAGAGAGAGAGAGAGAGAGTGAGTGAAGGGGTGGAGGAGAGGGTGGGAGGGTGTGTTCTACGCTCCGTGAGACCGAGGGCGGACAACTACTGCGCGTGGTAACTGAATTACGCGGAACATTGCGTTTACCGCCTCCGTGATGCGATTTTACGACGATGCAACGCGACAAACGACGACTACGTTCTCGTACAAAACCCCCTTTCGTGTTGTATATCGATGCACGCTTCTAATATACTATACATATAAATGTGTACAACGACATTTTACTTCTCGCACCTTACTGTCTCGCCCTTGGGTCGTTTGTATGTAAATCGAGAAGGGTGGTAGACCTTTAATACGTACTCGCACGTACGATTTTATTCCCCATTTTTCTTATACTCTTACGAATTTAAATAAATTTTATTCGCTATGTTTATACGAACGCGATCAAATTTATTCGGATTTAATACATTGGAATTAACAGCGACGCGTATACCTGGAAAATAAACCGACTGGCCTGCACGTAAGAATCTCGAATACTCGATGCCTTTTTTTAGTTACGATATTCCGTGATATTTTAACGATTGTCCGATTTCTAGTAAAACGTGCTGAATTCTACGTATTCGATGTTACACAGGGTTTAAGCCAGCACGATTCTAACAAGCGGTGGAAATGAGACGTATATAATAATATACATAGTTTCGTGCAGTACAAGCTCATTTCTTTCCCTCCCGTTCATTCCCGCTTTTTTTTCTGTCTGCAATTCTCGGAACGAGAGATTCTTGTTACGGATAACGAAAATGATACGGTCGCTTGGCAATGACGCTAATTTACAGTTAATAGCAAACATTTCGATCATTATATTACTCGAAACAACGCTTCGTAATGGGCGAAAGTGTGGAGAGAGAAGAGAGTGAGAGAGTGAGAGAGAGAGAGAGAGAGAAACGACGATTAAGTGCGATGAACGTTTTTTTTCTTCTCTTCTTTTTGTACAGGAAGTCGTTGAAAAAAAAAGAAGGTTAACGCCGGGATTCGCGACGAGATCGAAATGAATTTCTGTCTCGTATTGACGAGTCAAGGGATAAGAGGGAAATGCGATAAAAAGGAACGGAATTACTAAACACGCCGCTGGCAGCATTTAGAGCGAAAATCGCGCGTGCATCCGGTGCTATCGAAATGAAACTTGCGCGTCTCCGTACGCAGAGACCATTTCATTCATCCGCACGAGAATCTCTTGGCTGACGAAAGTTCTGTTTTTTTTTACGTATCGATTCACGATTTCTATCACTTTTTCTCGGTAGTTTTA
>JAPYZT010002703.1:0-14635 GCA_030522965.1 Tryphoninae sp. A BG-2022a
GAGATTTTGCAATGACTTTACAATGACACTTTGAATGAGAATTCTAAAGTTAAAGAATTCCCACAAGACACTTTTTTTCAATTTAATATCACAAAATTTTTTGATTAAGCGTGCTTTTATTAAATACATAAAATTATAACTCTACAAGTCGTTCAACAACATTTCTAACATTCTCAAATTTTTCATAGAAAGAATTGGAGATTTTGGGCTAAACCCTTCAAAAATATAATGAATGAAGTTTTTTCTTTTCAAAATCGTAAAATTTCGATTTTAATTCGATATTTGTGTAGATAAATATACAGGTAAAGGAGAAATATGTATGGACACGCACCCAGGTTTAACGGGGTCAACGCACCTACTCGTCCGGGCGAACGTAATATATAAACATATTATGATCTACACCTATAGATGTCTCGGGGCATTCGTTAATCCTGTAGAAAGCCAACGGAGATAGAATTCCTCTTGTCCAAGGAGGAATCCTTAGGCGCTAAAACGTGGCATCTTTGGCTATATAAAATATATATATATATAATATATTATTATATATGTTATATTATTTTATATATATATATGTATATATATAATTGTATGCTGCGCACTCGAGTTGATCAACATGGCGTGATTTTATGCTTATACTGTCCTCTACCTCTCTCTCTCTCTCTCTCTCTCTCGCTCCTTCTCTTTCACTATATAATATACGAGTTAAGTTCTTATAGTAACTCTCTTGTATTTTTATCTCATTGCCACATTATCCGCGTTATGTAACGCGACGAGCCTGCCATTGAGAAGTCACGTGAATTAAGTAGATGAAGCGATAGTTTTTAAATTCAAACACAATTCTTCGAAATATTCGAAAATTTGCGACGATTATAAATATCGTTTCAAATAAAAAGAAGCAACAAGAAAATATTGAATACTTCGTGAATTTCAAACGCCACGATCAATTCACGATACATTTAACTTCGTAAATCTCACAAATAATGGCACAGTAACGCGTCGAGTTTACACGGTGAATTACAATTTTTCTATTATTCCACGATTCTTACTTCACTAAAAAACGATCTAGGTCTCAATTTCGTCATTTAAAAAAACGTCGCACAAATATCAGTGGTGTTTACAAAAATTTATACAAATTCATTATGCAATTAATATTTAAAAAAAAAAAAAAAAAAAAAAAAAAACGAAGCGCTAGATGGAAACGAGTAGATGAGTTCGGGAATTTAACGATACAGCCTGAACATACAATATTAACAATCTTGAATTTTGATCTGGATGTGTTTAAGTTTCTTCCCCCAAATTTTTTTTAATCACTGGGAATATGCGCCTAAATATGTTCACGCTCGCACGCACGCACGTATGAGAAATCATAAATCAATATCAATCATTTTGATGAGTGCAGTCTAGGGATTTGTATCTTTTTTGTATAGAAGTCAGTCTGTATAAAAGGTGTCATGTTTGTCTGCTCCCAAGATATACATATATATAAGAGTACACTTAAGAGTGCTAAGTCACTATAGTGATAGGCTACGTATATACCATCTATATACAGGGTGATGCACATAAAGTGTTGTTACAGAGCAATAGCACTCGAACTATTGATCATATCCAAAAATGTTTTTTACAAAAGTTTCAGTGTTCGAGAAGACCTTCATACTGGACCACCCAATTTGTTATGGATGGAGACGCTGAAGCTATGTCAAGGTCAACACCATGTTTTTAAATGGAATGGTACATTTTTTTTCAACCATCTTGTAGAGCACTTGAAGCCGCATAAAAAATATTAGAGGGTCAAAGGCGTTCAAGGTCATTCAAGGTCAGTATCGACGATACAAATTTCAATATCTTGGATCGGTATAAAATATTTGGTAGTCGTGTAAAGACGTCACAAAACAATATTCCAATGAAAAGTTGTACTGTGTGAAGGGGCCATCAAATGTGACCAATTCTTTTTTTAAACGAAGTTGACTTTCACCGTTTCGGACACTGCAACTTTTGTCTGAAACATTTTTGGATATGATCAATAGTTTGAGTGACATTGCTCTGTAATATTTTATATACCTCACCCTGTATATATAATATTACTCTTAGCGAGTAATATACGCAATTAAATGAAAAAAACGATACAAAAATAGGATCGTTTAGTATCACAGTCTTCTCAGACACTGAAACTGTTGTCTGAAATTTTCTTGGATATGATCAATAGTTGAAGTAATATTGCTCTGTAACACTTTATGTGACTCACCCTGTATATATAGTATTACTCTTAGCGAGTAATGTACCTAATTAAATGATTAAAAAAACGATACAAAAATAGGATCGTTTAGTATTACAGTCTTCTCAGACACTGAAACTGTTGTCTGAATTTTTTTAGATATGATCAATAGTTGAAGTGATATTGCTCTGTAACACTTTATGTGACTCACCCTGTATATATAGTATTGCTCGTAGCGAGTAATATACCTGATTAAATGCCCCGACGTTTATTTGATCATGGCTTTATCCGAATACGACTCGCTGACGTCTTCAATTATTATCCCTCGGTCGAATATCTGTATTTTCACCTCGGAATTTGAGTGTGTATCTTTACATCACAATAATCAAGAGATGTGCTATCGATACGACTAATCTCATCGTCTTTTCACGAAATCGGCTAAATGTTTTAAAATGGGTAAATTCCAAGAGGGTGACGGATAAATAATCGATTAATCACAATATCGATCTAACGATGAAAAAGAATGCAGATTTCCTTCAATTTCGATGATTTATCGATAAAATAATAATTTCCTCGAATTTTGGATTTCTTTTTTTTGTGACTTGACATCGGATAAGGCGCAGTTATCTGTGATATCGTGCTTGGTTTTATTTACACCGAAGCTACCAATAACTATTATTTGGCCAAAGATTTTCTTTCCAACGTTTTAACGATATGTTCTTGGAGCTCCGAAAAAAAAAGATTAATGTAACAAATTTTGACGGGTACAATAAAACATAACAAATTTTCCATGCGATCGTGGCGCTTTAAATATTTGCTAAAATCTTGTGAGCATCATCTTCTTACGTAAGGCGTTGATTAAAATTCATCTAACCCGAACGACGCGTCTATTTTGCGAGTCTCGTCAGGTTGTATTGGTAAAGTCAGGAAAAGAATAAAAATCGAAAATTGTAAACAAAAAAAAAATCGCTACGACAGAAATGGGATAAAGTTTTTTCACATGAGAAAAAAGAAAAGACATTTGGAACGATAAAGATGAAACCGAGTGATCGAGAGAGAGAGAGAGAGAGAGAGAGAGAGAGGGAGAAGCAAGAGTGACTGAGAACGAGCAAGGCGTATTTATAAAATGCGATCGTTCATTTCTATAATAATTTATTCTTTTAATTTTTGTATTTTTCATACGTCCCCTTTTCTCTCGGTACCGGTAGTCAGGTGACGTCGTCGTCATCGTCGTCTTTTTCTTCATCGTCGCCTCGTTCTTAAACATGAGCTTAGGCGTGCTTCGCTCGACGCGTTATCTTAATGTGCCGTGGGCGCAACCAGCGCGGCACTCGGATACTTAAGAATTTAGATGTCCCTCTGTTATATATATATATTCATTTTTATATACTGGGTGAATTTCATAAGGTGTAGCAAGCTTTATTGTAAGGTGGATGGGATCATTACAAACAAAAGTTGCAAATATACATTAGGGATATTTTTAATAGTTTACGAGATATAAGTTTTTAAAGTTGGTCCAATCAGAGCGCGCCGAGAAGCGTTGGAGCCGCCCAGTCCCGGGCTAGCCGTAGAGCTGGCACACTGTAGGGCTTTACATTTGGGGTTGCAAAATTCAGAACAGTCGATATTATTTATTATATTATTACGCAGTCACTTTTATTTCTCGGGTATTGGCTGCTAGAGAGGGGAGTGGGTGGCTCCAACGCTTCTCGGCGCGCTCTGATTGGACAAACTGTAAATGTTTATATCTCGTAAACTATTGAAAATATCCCGAATGTTTATTTGCGATTTTTGTTTGTAATGATCCCATCTATCTTAGAATAAAACCTGTGAGACCTTATAAAATTCACCCTGTATATATTAGGGAGCATTATATACATGCAGTCACTTAAAGGCCCACGTTACCTATATATACATTCTTGTGAGACAAAAGTTTATAGCCAGAGTGATGCAATTTTTCTAAATGACGAGAGACTCGAAGTTTCTCATCGGAGCGCCCATCGCCAGACGCGAGAAAAAAACAATTTATCTCCTCGTAGATTTACGACTGATTGCGTATACGCGCGATGCTGGTAAATTAAATGTCGGTAAAATTGAATCCGACCTATACGTATTGAAAAACAAATAACAATTCAAGATTTCTTTGTAAAGGGCTAGACAGAAAAGATTTTATTGTTTTTTTTTTATTTTAGTGTTGTTTTTTCTTTCTATTTAAATTCAAACAACGTCGATAATTGCGTTACGAGTTTAGCAGGAATTTCTAAACGATGACTATCGAACTTGCTTGTTACCAGGCGAGATTTTCAAAAAATTGGAAACTTTCAATTTTAGAAATGTTGTTATTTTTTTAATTAATACAAAAAAATAATATTGCAAGTACTTTACATATATCGTTGGAAAAAGACAAAGACAGAGACAGAGAGAGAGAGAGGGGGCTAGTGAGAGAGAGAGAGAGAGAGGGAGAGCTGGAGACGAAATTAAGAAAATGAGCGTACACACTTGCTCATCGAGCGAGATAAAATAATTAGGAAGTAATTAAGAATAATAATCACGATCGGAATAACGCACGGTTTATTTATTCTGAATAATTGATCAAAATGAAATTATCATTCGTTTCTTAGATCGTTACCGTTGCAAATATCTCGCTGAAAAACAAAAATAAAAAATAACTAAATAAATAAATAAATAAATAAATAAATAAAAACATAATTTTGGAGGGTGTCTCGCTCGAACGATGCGCCCAAGTATGTCGGTTGCGCTGTTTCACCTTCCGTAGGCGTCGAATAAGGAAAGCGTGAGACACACATTCTCGCTTGATGGTACGCTGCACTATGAAGGAGTAATGTATATAACTATGATACCGAGTGGTAGTATAATACGCATTCTCATTCCCGTCTCGGTCGTCCCAGATTCGTTAAGGCACTCGCGTGCCTCAATCCCCCTCCCTTCGTCTCCATCAAGTACACACACACTACGTACGTATACATGTATGATAGGAACAAACTGATCTTCGCCGAGTCGTCGATTACCATGGAATCGGAATTTCGCCGCTGCCCGCAACGAGCTTTCACCCGTATGCTACAGGCGCCAATCCCAGGGTCTATTCAAGAATACAACGATCAATGCGTCGATATATACATGTATATATAGTTTTTTAAATATATAAATATATTTATCGATAGTAGCCATTTTATTATGGACCGGCGTATAATTTCCTCAAGCCTGTTCTCACTATCTCGATAGGCTGGATGACGGACGATTAATAACTTTGGTACAAGGAAGGATTGAAAATTGGAAAAATAGTAGGTAATTATCGGTGTTAAAAGTTACCTCTGGCTCGAAATGGACAATATTTATAAAAATCGCGCCTTTTTTTTTGCACTACTGTGGATTGCGATTGATAAATTGGACAAATAACAAAAAATAACTTTGATACAAGGAATAATTGAAAATTGGAGAAATAGTAATTATTATTGTTAAAAGTTATCTCTGGCTCCAAATGGACAATATTTAGAAAAATCTCATTTTTTCTTGCACTACTGTTAATTGCTATTGATAAATTATGTAAATAACAAAAAATAATATCAGAATAAATAAACGATGTCGAAATAAATATTTTACAAAATGGATTTACGATGGTTATTTTGTATTACACAATTACTCCTTTTTGCGTATTGCATATTGTCCAATTGATCTCTCGTAGAAAGTATCGAATCGAGAAATGAATTTTCGTTGAAAAAGCAATTGCGTATAGAATTTTTCAAACTTTTCGCACAATTTATCCAACCTGTAGCGAGAGAGTCGTTTCGAGAACCGACGGGAGTACACCGTAAAAATATTCCTCACTGTAGCCAAGACCGGCGTTGTTTTTTTTCGACCACTAACTGTTATGACGGGGAATGGTCAAGTCGTGTATTCACATACATACATAACCCATGTACCCACGTGTACATAAGAGAATATTGAGAGAAAAAAGAACAAGACCGCCGTTCCGAGGTGCTTTTTACAACCGAGAGGTGTATACCGATACGCATACGTATATACCGGGTGTTCCAGAAGTCTCGAACCTTCCAAATACCTGCGGGTAGCTGACTATGTCAAGAATCTACCTGCCAAGTTTGAACGCTCGATTCGCGATAGTTTTTAAACGAGAGAGGATGCAAGTTGTCCAATGAAAGAACTATCGTCCGTTTTTATACGCCATCGAGAGGCTAGCAAAGCGTATACGAAGTTTAAACTCCGAATGAAGTAAGATCGTATCCCATAGCTAAAGTCTCCAGATTGGCCTCACACAACATTGACGATCGAGGTCCATTTAAATTTCGAATAAACGTAGCTAAAATATCGATCGTGTTCGAACTAATTGTCTAAATAGGATAACTTCGATTGCCTGTCGTTTAAAAGCTATCGCGAATTCATCGTGCGGCCTTTGCGAATGGATTCGTGGGCACCACGAGCTATCCGCCGGTACCAGATGATCCGAGAGACTTTCGAGACACCCGGTATATAAAAGAACGAACCTGCGTATACTCGAGACTCCCCATCGGTTTTCACCTGCCGGTCTTCTCGTCGCGCCCTTCCGAGATTAAATTGAGTGACTCGCGCACACGTGGAAAGAAGTGTGCAAAACTCGATGCCGATACACGATGTACGAGAACACTTCTCCGTTCGATTCTCTCGTATAGGTACGTACGCGTATAGGCCCGTCCAACGAGATTCGAAACACGCACTCGTTCGAACCGACTCTTATTATAATGTCTCACGACGATGATAATGTCGTGTATGATCCTCGAGTATTTCGAGGTACGGTCAAAAAATGGCGAGGGTAACTCGTGGCTTGCCCATTGTTTTTTCTTATAATAAATATAATAATGATGATAATAATAATAGTAATATAATGACAAAAATAATAGTTGGGTCATATAAAAACAGTAACAAATAAAATGATAACAATAATAGTAATATAAAAATAATAACTAAAACAAGATCTAAATAATAATAATAATAATAACAACAACAACAACAACAACAACAACAACAATAATAATAATAATAATAATAAACGGCGATGGGTGCGCGTCCAGCATGTGACATGGGTGATCACCAAAGTTAAGCAGCATTTCGCAGTGCAAATACTTGGTACGGTGACCGCTTATTATTAATCACGCACTGACTGGTGCATCGAGTCGTTGAATACGACTTTAGTCTCTTCCGGAGTTTGATAATTTCCTTAAGGAGCATATTAAACTTTCAAAGGTCTAATTGCAGCCGACGTGGGATTTTGCACTTTCACCCTGCCGTAGATAAATGTGTTAGAATAGATGAGCAAAGGGTTAGTAAAAAAAAGAAAAAGGGATGGATCGTTAAAAGTCGAAACGGTGTAGGGATCGGTATAGGAAATAGATTATTTTATAAATAACACTTAGTTCGATCTTCATTGACTTTAGAATTTATTCTTTATAGAACACTTGAAACACTCGTCTTTCTCCTTGGGTATTTTGTTTAAGACGAAAGAACTGCAGAGTTTGAATTAAGGGATCGATTATTCGTTCGGTACTTATCTGAATTATCGTAGTGAATAAAAAAGCACATAAACTGTCGACGAAAATCATGATTTTTGAACAACTTAGAAACTTAGAAAAATTTGAAATCAAATAACTGTGTTAAATTGTTGTTAGAGAAAATATAAAAATGAAATTTTTATATTTTCTACTTCGTACACGCTTTTACGTCGCAGATCCACGAATATATACCTTGTTTTTGATACATTTTTCGCAATTCTCCGTACGCCGTACGAAAGGTTCGTCGACTATCCCGTTTGAAAGCGGAGATCGAAGACCCTTCACGTTCCTCAAGATGCTTCAAAAGCGTTTCGGCGAAACACATCGACGAAAATTGTATCGCGAACGATCTCTCCTTGTGGCCAGGCAACTTCACACTTCACGTTTTGGCCCGGTGCGCATGCGCGTCCGCAGGCCACCGCGCTAACGATCCATGGCGCATGCGCATGCCTGAACTCCAGCCACGGTACGAGAATTCGGGAGAGAAAACGCTATGCGAGGAATACACGAGGCATTCCGGCACAACACGACGGGATTTCGATCTTCGTCCTTCCGACTTGCGATAGTCGATTTTTTATGCTTTTTTCTTTATTAAATATCAAAAAATTGCAAGTTATTTCCCAATATAACTCGGGCTTGGTTTTCATACAAAAACATTCGTCTCGTGTAAACTGTTTCTTTCGAAAAATCATTGTCAACCGTCGACTAGTCGGAGGATCGACAACTAACGATACGTGACTTGCATAAACTCGCGACAACCTTACAAAAAATATACAACAGTTACCAAATCGTAGATATTTGTGAATCTTTCACTAGAATCCTTCGCATAAAATATACAAACTATTCCGTTTTTATTTATCGATAGAAATAAGTCAAGAGAAAATGTACTAAGGCGTACAAAAAAGGTTTCACCTTCATCTTGAATTTCCAAGCGGCCACGGGACAGTCATCTAGGGATTTTTCCCTAGAAGCGTGAAAATCACTCGAAAGTCAACACCGGTTTTTAAAATGAGAATCTATAACTCTGCTTGTATAATATTACAAACAAGGTCAAGATAAACAGAACGAAGAAAAAAGTATTTCACAAAATCAAACCTAAACCTGCACCCGGATCTAAGATGTGTCGCTACAAACCTACGACTTACCTCGGCTTTACCCAATAACTAACTTCTTCGTTCTTTAAGTTAGCAACACTTGTTTTCATTGTCTCAGTCTTCGTCCCAACTACAATACAAAAAACCAAAATATTACGAATCTCCGTTTAAAAACCGATGAGTACTTTCACCTGACCTCAACGCCTCGATGGAACAGAATCTCAATATGGCCGTCGCACGTCCTTCATGCAACTATGAAACTTTCGGGGTAAACGCTTTTTTCCCATGACCTTATTTTTCCGATTAATTTCCATCGATAAATCAAAATGGAACGGTCCATATATTCGAGTGGGTGACTAGCTTGTAAGTATGTGCGAGCGTCTATGAAATCGTGTACCATGCGATCAACAATGTAACAGAGTCATCACACTCGGTATCACACATTGTACATGGAGAATGATGAAGCGGGAAGAGGAAGCTAGGGAATGGGAGGGGGAAGGGGGAGGGGCATGGATGTGCAATATAGCCAATGCTGGAATTCTGACTCTTGTGTGTTTGTACCGACTGTAGGTATTCTTATCAGTTCTAAACATTCTTCCATGACTCTTGAGGGAGGTGGGTGGTGTGATCGACCGATCACTAGATCATCCTTTGCATGTCTCAGGCAAGAGACAATTTTCTATAATAACAGCGAACAAAAAGTCAAAGAAGATCAAGAGTTCTCTAGCGGAAACATCCTTGTTCCATTTGTCAGGAAAATTTAGTATTTTGCTTCTATTGAAAAGATCGGAATCGAGCATCGATTATCCCTACTCAACATCGGGCACGAGCTAACTTCTGTTATTTTCCTGTTATTTCAAGTATACCTGATCGCACGCGAGATTTTCTGCTCGAAATGGTCGGTCAGCGAAGTGTTAAGTTCAACGGGCCTGGGATTATTTCGCTTTAAGGCATATTTGATTGTACGGGAATGAACTTCGGTATGCATGAAGGGCGAGATAGATAGGAATTTTAATTATATCAAATTTGTCCTAATCGTTTATCAAGATTTTTTGAAATATCCGACAAGACCGTTTTCATCCTTTTCCCTTTTGGCTAACCATCATAGCACGTCCTGTATCTCGCGTGACAATAATTTCTGGGTTGTAAATATCCGCGGTACAAAACGCTTAGAACACAAGCCAAAGCCCGACGCCTACAATTTCCGCAATATAAATTCATACGGAATATCCGTACAACGGGAAATTCGCGAATGAGGATGAAGAGGATTATCCGTGACGATAATAATCACGACCGGAACAGTCATCGAATGAATAACTCGAGAATAATCGTCCTCGTTTTTTTTTTTTTCAATTCGTTTAAATTCGTCTCGTCAGGATGTACAACTTTTGTAAGGTCAAAAATGTCATTGCCATTTGAAGAACAAGTTTATGTTCGCAACATAAAACATAAGATGTGGGAACCTGGTTTCCATGAGCGAGTTTCCTCCAACTTCCTCGAATCCTCGAATTCTCCTACTTTTGCATAAACTATTTTGTTATTTCTTGCTTACATCAAGAGTTATTCAGCAGTGCTGTTTCAAATAAGACACCCTATATATTTGTAATAGACGAATATATCGCTATTCAAAGGGGTCGTAAGTTACAATCTGTTCTTTTTACAATCAAATTTTTCCCTGTGACATTTTTAACTTTCTTTTTATATATATAATTCATCCATGTATGATATACCACCTGATGTGTACTTTAAAGCTTTATTCGTTCATCAGTAAGGAATTGCAACAGCTTTTATCTCCAAAAATAAAATATCATACAAGTCCCCTTTACTTTAAAAAGAAATGCGAAAGGGGCAGTTGTGTGATTGGTCTATTTAGAGCGCAAAAATTATGGGTGTCTTTTATTAATAAATATAAAAATATGAACAATTTAAATACCATCTTTGCAGTAAGAAGAATTTTCAATTTGTTTGTATTTGTCTCCTCTTTGAATTTAAGCAGAGTGTGTGTATGTATGTATACAGTGATATATGTACTTCCACCTATATAGGTGCAACGTCGTATGGTGTTACTGGTACTGGTATACCGGTGCTCCTGCTGCTGGAGAGTATCGCACTTTCTAAAGGCCTTCGCCGATTTCGCGTACGCCGGTCTCAGCCCACCAACACAGAGTCAGCGTAGCCCCAATCAGTGCGATACACGTATACGTGTATAAATGTACGTTCATGCCAACCGGGTTGTACGACCCGGGTGTGTATTATGTCGTTGACTCGTAGTGTTTTATATACGTATATTTGAAGTATACCCTAGCTGTGTTTATATTATATACAGGGTGAATTTTATAAGGTGTATAATAGGCTTTGTTCTAAGGTAGGTGGGATCATTACAAACAAAAGTTGCAAATATACATTAGGGATATTTTCAATAGTTTACGAGATATAAACTTTTAAAGTTGGTCCAATCAGAGCGCGCCAAGAAACGTTGGAGCCGCCCCCTCCCGTCCTAGCCGCAGAGATAGATAGCATAGTGTGGAGCTTTACATTTGGGGTTGCAAAATTGAAAGCAGTCAATTTTATTTATTACATTATTACGCAGTCATTTTTATTTCTCGGGCATTGGCTGCTAGGGCGGAGAGTGTGTGGCTCCAACGATTCTCAGCGAGCTCTGATTGGACCAACTTTAAATATTGATATCTCGTAAACTATTAAAAATATCCCCAATGTATATTTGCAACTTTTGTTTACAATGATCCCACCTACCTTAGAATAAAGTCTGTTACACCTTATGAAATTCACCCTGTATATAGTGTATGCATGCGTGGAACGTTGCAAATTATATACGATGCAGAGTGCAACAAGTCGGGTGTACGTACCACGAACCTCGTGTGCATTCATGCACCGGGGTATGCATTTTGGATACATGGAGAATTCCCATCTCGAAAACGGGATGAGAGAGAAACAGAGGGAGCGAGAGAGAAAGAGTCGGAGGGGGAGAGTGAAAGAGTGGTAAAGAGGCAGAGAGAGAGAGAGAGGGAGAGCGGAAAAGAAACTCTCGAGCGCGATCGTGTGTAAGTATCGTTATCCATGTGTAGGTAGATAATACGTGTGTGTTTGTACCTGGCGTGCATGTACATAATGAGAATTGAACTGTGAAACTGCGACAGCGTATGGATTGTTGCATACGCTTCCAGAAGAATTTCAATGCGTATATATACTAGGCTAGACGGGAATCGCATCCATTCATTCGTCGTACCGATACCACAGTCTGGAATGAAACGCGTATAACTCTTCCGCGCGCGTGCACCGGACCACACGCGGAAAAATAAAATCGTTTCACGTATATTACGTAGTCTTAATGTAGCGTTGTAACTGGCACGCTTGGATATATGCATTAATATACTATACGTATCAATACTTACATATTTACCGTAAAGCTTAACGTAAAAAATGTGGAAAATGTGACTGTCGGATTCACGAGTCGAAAAATTCGTACTGCTCGTTTCAACCTCCTAGACTTCATTTCCTTTGTAACACTTGAGTCATCATCTTGCCCTCAATGCCAATACATCCTCAAGCTCGAATTTGGTTCCATCGTGGAACCTCCAAACCTGCTCTCAATCTCAAGTGCGAAAGATCGAACCCACCAGACCCTCCGTGCAATCCTAACTGAGCCGTGACGAGTTGTGGAGCCTGGATCGATCCAAATATCGGTTTAAATAATTGCCGCGCTGGCAGTACCGCCAGAGTCCGACAGATGGCTACGATTCTCGCAGACGAACGTGTCGCGACATACTTGTATATATAGCTAAGGGAATTAATTCAAAAGAGAGTTACCATTTAAGTTAAAATATAAATTACCCCAATAGCTAATATTAAACTGAAAATGTGATAAAACGAAAACGTTATCAGAAAATTGTTATAAAATAAGAAAAAAAATATTGTAGATATACTACTATACAAAATAAATGTCAGGCAAGTACAGGCAAAGACAAGACAAAATCAGGAACGAATAGAAAATTCAAATTCAAATTACTTACATGAAAAATTAAACTTATGTAACTCAGCACAACAAATTACGCTTTTTTTTATAAAATTTTTGCCTCAATATAAGGAAAAATATTTGATAACTTACAAATACACCGAACCAACGCAAAAATAGACTAGTAAGGAGCAAACAAATCCCAGGAAAATAGTCCTTGTAATTAATCCAAATGTAAATACAATGTATATATGAACCAAAAATGAAATTCTCTTCTAAATCTTCCAAACTTCCAAAAGAGAGTCATACAAATGAATCGATCGATCTTAAATTTAAGTTTCGAAATCCTTTTTTCTCTCTCCCTTAAAATTACAGACTTTTACATATATACGGAACATTAGTAGAAATTGGTCTACGGGTCGATATCTCTCTCATAGATAGAATCAGGGTCTACAAGTTTCCGTTAATCCTCTGAGTTATTAAGACTCGCGCTTCACCACTCTCGGTATACTCGGCAAAAGGAGAATTCCCCTCCCTCTCTCTCTCTCTCTCTCTCTCTCTCTCTCTCTCTCTCCTTCCTACAACTGCATGCGGTACAACGCCACGAATGCACTCCATATCTCCCTTATACATATATATATATACACATCCTTTCTCTCACTCGAGCGAAGAAATGGAGGAACTGAAGAACGACGAGGTGGATCTTTCTCGTCTCTCGCTAATGGAAACTCGGAAATTCCACAGTTGTTTACCCTCCGTTTATATACCTATATATTCATTTTTTCCGTACGATCCCTCGCACAGTACAACTTTCATGAAATACATCGGTTTGCTCATGTTCCCGTTTTTGCATCGCGTTTAAATCCACAGGTAAGAAAAAACATCGATATATTTTGGAAGTGAACGAATCTTATTTTTTGTTGGAATCTTTGGTTGATAGTCGTGCGAATAAAACTACCTAATAATAATAATAACAATAATAATAATAATAATAATAATAATAATAATAATAAAACCTATATATAAAAAAATACCTCGTATTTGAGAAGCGTTGATTTACTATCGTGCTTACGAGGTTTTTTTCGTACCCAGTTAGCTTGCATTGTAACGTTATACACAAAAAGGACTCCAATTTCGATGATAGTCAGGGCCATACGATGCTCGCGAGAGAGTCGGCCAAGCAATGTTGTTACGTATGACTGATTCACTTACTGTGCGCAACCGACCAAACTTTGCACGTTGTATATTAACTCTATGGTTTATACATATATATATATATATATATATATATAGGCGACGATTGTGCTCAATAAAAATATCTATGTACGTCTACACATTCCGATATGATGTTTCGATAAAAAATTGGACTAAACCGCAAGCTACGGATTTCCTCTCACAAACATACACGCGTAGATACTATACACCGAACTGCTTGGTAAATTTGTCTCTAGAGCCAAAAGAATCCAATATCCAATAAGTATCGAATATTATTTATTCATTCATTTATTTACTCAAATAAATGTCAATTCCTTAAATAAATGCACTTCGTCAATTGCTTGAATATAAATGTATTTGAATAGAAATGAGAAGTATTCAAATGAGAATTGAATAAATATATTAAATTGCTTATTTATTTATCCAAATTAATGTTAATTTGTTAAATAACAATGTACAAAAACAAAAATACAATTTTCATCAACATTGTGAACAAATTTTTTTAAACTTTAAGTAAAAATAAACAAATATCTGAACTAAAGATAACTGTAATAAAAAATGAATGAACCCCAATTAATAA
>JAPYZT010002704.1:0-15514 GCA_030522965.1 Tryphoninae sp. A BG-2022a
ATTATATCATTAATTATAAAATAATCATTAAGATAAGTTTTATCTTTAATAAACAAATTAAATTAGCTATATCATTAATTATAAAATAATCATTAAGATGAGTTTTATCATAAATAGAAAAATTGAATTATTTATATTGTTAATTATAGGGGATATTGATTAAATTTTATGATAAGAAAATTAGTTGAAAAATTTATTAAATAAAATTATTATTTAAATAATATATTTAATTAAAATAAAATAAAATTAGTAATATTAATATTTTATTAAATAAATTTTTATTTTAATTAAAAAAATTTAATTTTAGTTTAAAAATTAATTATAATTATTGATGTTAATTTGAATTTAAAATTAATTTATAATAAATAATATATAAGTTTTTATGTAATAATAATTTAAATAATTAATTTGATTAATTGATAATTTTAATATAATAAATAATTTTATATTTAGAATATAATTATAATAATAATAAAAATTGTGCCAGCAATTGCGGTTATACAATTATTATAAATTAATTTTTTTAAAAATTTAATAAATTAATTAATAGGATAAAAATAATAATTTAAATTTTTGGTGAAATATAAATTTAAATTTAAATTTTTAATTAAAAATTAATTAAATTTAATAAATTTAAATTATAAACTAGGATTAGATACCCTATTATACTAAATAAAAATTATTAAAATTAAGGTATTAATTGATAAATCACTAAACTTAAAAAATTTGGCGGTATTTTATTCTAATCAGAGGAACTTGTTTATTAATTTGATACACCACGATAAGAGTTACTTAAAAATTAAAGTTTATATATTTCTGTTTTAAGAAAATTTTAAAAAAATATTTTTTTATTTTATAAATTTTATTTTTTAAGATAATTCAAGTCAAAATGTAGTTTTTTTAAGATTTTAATGAGTTATAATATTTTAATTTATATATTATTTAATTTAATTTAAATATAAATTAGGATTTGAATGTAAATTAAATGAATTTTTTTAGTTGATAAAGTTTTAAAATATGCGTAACAAAGTAAATATACTGGAAAGTGTGTTTAGAAATTTTAAATTTAGTTTAATTAAAATATATTATTTACAATAATAAGAATTTTTATAAAAAATTTAAATTTTAATTATATATATATATATAAATTGATTACTTATTATAATAAAAAAAAAATTTTTAAATTTATAAAGTTTTAGTTTAAAAAAAAAAAAATTATTATTATATATTTTATAGTATTGTTAAAGAAATGTGAATAAAATTTATTAAAATTAAAAAAGATTATTTAATTTTGATTACCTTTTGTATCAGGGTTGATTAAAAAAATATTTTTAAAAATTTTTCTCGAATTAATAAGTTTAAATTAATTAATTTTTTTTATATATAATTATAATTAATAATAATTAATTGGTAATGAAATTTTAATCATTTATTAAGATATCTAGTTATTTAATAAATGAATTTAATTCAGATATTGACAATAAAGTTATTTAATTTAATTAAATAAATTTTAAAATAAATATTAAAAGTTTAAGGGTTAATCTTTAAATTTAATTTAAAATTTTGTATTAATTTTTAATATTATAGAATTGGAATTTTTTTCTTATAAAAAAAATATTATAATTTATTAAAGGAAAATATAATATTTAAAAAATTTTTAAAATTTTATTAAATTAATTAATTTAATATAAAAATTATTAAAATATTGATTAAATTAGTATAAATTAATTATTAAATTAAATATAAACATATATATATATTTATATAATTGTTAAATTAATATATTATATGAATTAGGCAATTTTTTTTTATTAAATAATTATTCACCTGTTTATCAAAAACATGTCTTAAAGATTATAATTTTAAGTCTAACCTGCTCAATGATTAATTTTAAATAGCTGCAGTATTTTGACTGTACAAAGGTAGCATAATCAATAGTTTATTAAATGTAAGCTTGAATGAAAGGTTGAATGAAATAGTTACTTTATTAATTTTAATAATAGAATTTTTATTTCAATAAAAATATTGAAATGGTTTTAATAGACGAGAAGACCCTATAGATTTTTATAATTTATTTTATTTATATTATTTAATTTATTAATTTATTAAAATTAAATTATTTGATTGGGGAGATTTTTAAATTTATTTAACTTTAATAATATTAAACATTAATTAATGATAATTTGATCTAAAATTTTTGATTGTAAGAAAAAAAATACCTTAGGGATAACAGCGTAATTTTTTTAGAGAGTTCATATCGATAAAAAAGTTTGCGACCTCGATGTTGAATTAAGAAAAAATTTAAATGAAGAAGTTTAAAATTTTTAGTCTGTTCGACTATTAAAATCTTACATGATTTGAGTTCAGATCGGTGTGAGCCAGATCGGTTTCTATCTTTAATAAATAAATATATTTTTGTACGAAAGGACTTAATATATTAAATAATTTATAAAAATGATTAATATTAATATATAATATTGTTTTGACAGAATAGTGTGTTAAATTTAGAATTTAAAAATATAATAGTTAATTTATAGACAATATATCAAACAAATTTTTATTTATATCTTTATGGTATTTAATATATTAATTTTAGTAATTATTAAGATTTTAATTTCAGTAGCTTTTTTAACTTTATTAGAGCGTAAATTTTTAGGGTTAATTCAATTGCGGAAAGGTCCTTCAAAATTAGGTTTTTGAGGGTTAATTCAACCTTTCAGAGATGCATTAAAATTATTAACTAAGGAAATTTTTATAATAATTAATTTAAATTTATTATATTATTTAATTAGTCCAATATTTATATTTATTATAATTTTAATAATGTGGTTAATTTATCCTTTTTTAAATTCTTTATTAAGTTTAGATTTAGGGCTAATTTATTTATTATGTTGTTTAAGAATTAGATCTTATGGTTTATTAATTTCTGGCTGATCATCAAATTCTTCTTATTCTATATTGGGGGCTGTTCGTTCATTAGCTCAAACAATTTCTTATGAAGTAAGATTAGCTATTATTATAATTTCAATTTTTTTGGTATTAGAAAGATTTAATATAATTTTTTTAAATTTTTTTCAAAGAGAAGTTTGATTAGTTTATATTTTTTTACCTTTAAGATTAATTTTTTTTTTAAGTATTATAGCTGAACTTAATCGGACACCATTTGATTTTTCTGAAGGTGAATCTGAGTTAGTTTCAGGGTTTAATGTAGAGTTTATAAGAGCGGGATTTGTAATAATTTTTTTGTCTGAATATTCAAGAATTTTATTTTTAAGGTTTATATTTAGATTAATATATTTAGGAGGGGAATATTATAGGTTTGAATTTTATTTATTTATTTTAATTTTAAGGATATTAGTTATTTGATTACGAGGGGCTTTACCTCGGTTTCGTTATGATTTATTAATATATATATGTTGATTAATAATTTTACCTATGGCTTTAAGATGAATTTTAAATATTTATCTAATAAAAATTTTTTTTTTTAATTAAGATAATAGAATTGTAATTCTATATTATGTTTTCAAAACATATACTTAATCAAGTTCATTATCTAATTATTAAAGATAAATTTATCTCAAATTATTATAATTATTGGGCTTAAAAAGTAGTTTATGAAATATAAAAATGTAAAAATTTGATTTAATATAGAAAAAGGGTATTCAACAGGGCATCCTCCTAATCATGTTAATAAAATTAAATTATTTATAAAAAAATAAAATATAAATTTATTAATAGGGTAAAATTTTAAACTTTGGAATTTTGAATGAGATATAAAGGGCATAATTAATATAATTAAAATTGATATTAATAATGCAATTACACCACCTAATTTATTAGGGATAGCTCGAAGAATTGTGTAAGCAAATAGAAAATACCATTCTGGTTGAATGTGTGGGGGGGTTAATATTGAGTTTGCTACAATAAAATTATCTGGGTCACCTAATTTATTTGGTCATCAGAAAATTAATAGATTTAAAGAATATAATAAAATAATAAATCCGAATAAGTCTTTTAGTGTAAAATAAATATGAAAGGGGATTTTATTTAAATTTCTGTTTAATCCTAAGGGATTATTTGATCCTGTTTCATGAATAAATGTTAAATGAATAATTACAATTGTTATAATAATTAAAGGGAGAATAAAGTGGAAAGAGAAGAATCGATTGAGTGTTGGGTTTCCAATAGAGAATCCTCCTCAAATTCATTCAACAATAATTTGTCCACAAAAAGGAATAGTTGAAATTAAGTTTGTGATAACAGTGGCCCCTCAAAATGATATTTGTCCTCATGGTAAAACATAACCTATAAAAGCAGAAGCTATAGAAAGTAAATAGATTAAAGTTCCACTAAATCAAGGAGTTTTTAGGTTATATGATCCATAATATATTCCACGACCAATATGAAAGTATATACAAGTGAAAAATATTGAAGCTCCATTTACGTGGCTTAATCGAATTAATCAACCTATATTAACATCTTGTATGATATGAATAATTCTATTAAAAGCTATTTGAATATTAGGGCAATAATGAAAGGAGAGGAGAATTCCAGTAATAATTTGTATTAAAAGACATAAACCTAAAATTGATCCAAAATTTCATCATAATGAAATATTAATAGGGGTTGGTAATATGATAATTGAATTATTAATAATATTAAGAAATAAGTTTTTTTTTATAATAGATTTATTCATATAAATAAAGTTGACGAAATGGTGATTTATATTTATTACAGACATTTATAATACAAATTATTGAAAATAATAAGTAAATTATAATTATAAAAGTGAAATTTATATTATAGTTAAATAATGAATTAATATTTATATTATAATAATTAAAAATTAAATTTTTTGGTAATAAATATATAAAACCGACAAAACCACCAAGAAAAAATAAAGATGTTAATATTTTTATTAATATTAATATTAAATCATTAAAATTTAATTTTGTAAAGTTATTATTTGTTAATCTAATTACATAGATTAAGATAATTAGAAGACCCCCAATTAAGATAAGGAATAATAAAAATGGGGTTCATGATTTTATTATGAAGTTTATTTTAATACAAATTAAAATTGTAAAAATTACTAATAACATTATAAAGTTAATGGGGTGAAAATTAATTTTTTTTGAGGGGATTGAAATAATTAATATAATAAAAATTTGTATGAGTATTGAAGGTAAAAAATCTAAAATTATTGGTTTATTCATATATTAAATTGGTTTAAAATGAAAATTATTTATAATTTACAAAATTATTGTTTTTAATTAAACTATTAAACCTAAAAATATTTATTCAAAAAATAGTTTATTAAAATATTAATTTTGGAGATTAAAGATGTATATCATATATTTATTTTTTTGAATTCTAGAATAATATTTTATTAAAGATTAATTTTAATTTTTAATATAGACATTATTTTATTTTTTTATACATTTGTTATATCTTTTATATTTTTAGTTTTGTATAATAAGCATTTTTTGATACTTTTGATTAGTTTAGAATTTTTAATAGTTAGATTGCTTTATTTTATGTTTATTATTATCATTATTATAAAAATAAATATATATATTATGTTGATTTTAATAGTTATAATTGTTTGTGAAGGTGCTTTAGGGGTGTCGTTAGTTATTTTAATGGCTCGATTTCATGGGAATGATTATTTAAATTCTTTAATTTTGTTAAAATGATAATGTTAATTTTTTTTATGATTTGTCAATTTATTTTGATTAATAAAATTAATAAGTTTAGTTTAATTATAATTTTTAGAAAAATTAATTTGTCATTAATTTATATATATATATATACATATAAATTGAATATTAATATTTGACATAGATATAATTTTTTATACTATAATATAGGATTAGATTTATATTCATGAGGGTTAATTTTATTAACGTTATGAATTTATTTAATAATAATAATAGTTAGAAAAAAGGAATTAGTTGGAATTAATTATTTAATTTATATAAATATTATAAATTTTATATTAATTTCATTAATTTTATGTTTTTTATCTATTAATATAATTTTATTTTATTTATATTTTGAAATTAGATTAATTCCAGTATTTATGTTAATTTTAGGTTGAGGAGGTCAAGTTGAACGAATTCAAGCCGGGTATTATATAATATTATACACTTTATTTGGGTCTATACCTTTATTATTTGTCATTAATTATATATTTAATTTAAAATTTTCTTTGATGATAATATTTATAGATTTTGATCAATGGGGAATTTGAGGAATTTTTATGTTAATAATAGGATTTTTAATTAAAATACCAATATACATAGTTCATTTTTGGTTACCTCGGGCTCATGTTGAGGCTCCTGTAATGGGTTCAATGATTTTAGCAGGGGTTATATTAAAATTAGGGGGGTATGGCATATTACGAAGGTTAAAATTTATTATGTTTTTAAATTTAAAATTTGGTAAATATTTTATTATTTATATTTTAATAGGGGGGTTTATTAGATGTTTAATTTGTTTAATCCAAGTTGATATGAAAATATTAGTGGCTTATTCATCTGTAGTTCATATAAGTTTATTTATAGCTGGGAGAATAACTTTTTTTACTTTAGGATATAGAGGAGGGATATTTATAATAATTGCTCATGGACTATGTTCATCAGGTTTATTTGTTTTAGTTAATATTAATTATGAACGGGTTCACAGACGAAGGTTATACATTAATAAAGGGTTTATTAATTATTTTCCTTCACTAAGAATAATTTGATTTTTATTATGTTCATCAAATTTATCTTTTCCACCTTCATTAAATTTATTTAGTGAAATTATACTTTTAAATTCATTATTAAATTGAGATAATTTTTTAATTATTATTTTAATAAGGTTATGTTTTTTTAGTGCTGCTTATACTTTATATTTATATTCATATAGACAACATGGGAAATTTAATTCTTTAATAATTATAAAAATTATTAATGTGAATGAATTTCTAGTTTTACTTTTACATTGAATTCCTTTAAATATAATATTTTTAATAATATATTTATTTTACTAATTTAAATAGTTTAAAAAAAATAATGATTTGTGGGGTCATAGATATATATAAGTATTTTAAATTGATGATTTTTTATTTGTATATAATTTATTTAATAATTTTAAGATTATTTTTTTTTTTACTTTCTTTATTATTTTTAGTTAATAAAATTTTGGTAATAATGGAGTTTGAAATTATTAAATTAATTACTGTAAAATTTGAATTTGTACTAATATTTGATTGAATTTCAATAATATTTATTAGTGTGGTTATATTAATTTCATGTATAGTAATTTTATTTAGAATTGAATATATGATGGATGATAAAAGAATTAATCGATTTTTAATAATAATTTTGTTATTTGTTTTATCAATAATTATGATAATTTTAAGACCTAATTTATTAAGAATTTTGTTAGGTTGGGATGGCTTAGGTTTAGTGTCGTATTGTTTAGTTATTTATTACCAAAATTATAATAGATTTAATTCAGGTATAGTAACAGTTTTAATTAACCGAATTGGAGATGTAATAATTTTGATATCATTAGGGTTATCAATATATTTAGGAGTTTGAAATTTTTTAATTTTTTTTGAATTAGATAATTTGATTATAATTATAATTTTTATTGCAGCTATTACAAAAAGAGCGCAAATTCCTTTTTCTTCTTGGCTACCTATAGCTATAGCTGCTCCTACACCTGTTTCTTCATTAGTTCATTCTTCAACTTTAGTGACTGCAGGGGTATATTTATTAATTCGTTTTAATTATTTAATAATAGAATATGAAGATATTATAAAGTTAATAATATTTTTATCAATTATGACATTATTTATATCAGGGGTAGCTGCTAACTTAGAAATAGATTTAAAAAAAATTATTGCATTATCTACTTTAAGACAATTAGGAATTATAATTTTTTGTTTATCTATTAATTTAAGGGAAGTTTCTTATTTTCATTTAATTAGACACGCGATGTTTAAGTCTATATTATTTATATGCGCAGGGGTTATTATCCATAATATAAATAAATGGCAAGATATTCGATTATTAGGTGGGATTTATTTTAATATGCCGGGGGTGAGAATCTTATTTAATTGTTCTACATTATCATTGAGTGGAATTCCTTTTTTGTCAGGATTTTATTCTAAAGATTTAATCTTAGAATTTTATTTAATATCAATAATAAATAAGTTTTTATTTTTTATTTTATTTATATCTATAGGTTTAACAGTAAGGTACTCATTTCGGCTAATTTATTATACATTTGTGAGAATTTCTAAGATGAATATTTATATTAATTATTTTAGAGGTAGAAGATTAATAAGATTATCAATAATAATTTTATTTTTATTAACAATTTTTATAGGGTCATTTATAAGATGAATTTTATTTTCTATAAAAAATGAAATTTTTTTAAGTAAAAATATAAAATTATTAATTTATTTATTTATAATTATAGGGTTAGTTTTAGGAAAGATTATATTTTGAGTAAAATTAAATTTAATAATAAAATTACTTTTTAATAAGCTAATAAATTTTTTTTCTTATTTGTGAGTTATAATATTAATTTATGAATATTTTACTAATCAAGTTTTATTAAAAAGAAGTCTATATATGTATCGAGGGGAACTAGGGTGAAATGAATATTTAATGGGGGGTGGAATTATGAAATTTTTTATTAAGTTATATGGATGATATATATTTAATAAAAATTTTATATCATTGTTAATTATAATAATTTATTTATTTTTAATATTAATTTGAATTTTATAAATTTAAATAGCTTAAAATAAAGTTTAATATTGAAGATATTAAGATGACTCTAGTCTTTAAATAATTTATAAATAATTAATTTATTAATTTTATAATGAAAATATAAAGTTTTTTTTAAACTATATAAATAAAAATAAAAGAGAATTTTAATCTCAAGTAAAGAAATTAGAAGTTTCTTTTAGTTCATACTTATTTTAATTGGAGAATTAACTCATTTAGGTCATTAACAGTAACATACCTCTATTTTGGTTTCAATTAAAAGAGAAAAGGATCTTTATTTCAAGTCGAAAATGAATATATTTATAAATATTACTTAAAATTAAGGTTTATTGATTTTAATCAATTAAAATTAAATGCAAATTAATAGAATAACCCCATATTATCTTAATCATTTTAAAGCTCCTTCTTTTCATTCAATAAAAATTCCTAATATTAAGATACAAATAAATATAGTAAAGGTTAAGGTTATAAATTTAAAATTAGAGATGTATAAGGATGGGATTAAAGGCAGAATAATAATAATTTCGATATCAAAAATAAGGAAAATAATACTAATAAGAAAAAATTGAATTGAAAAAGGAAGCCGTGATGAGACTAGAGGGTCAAATCCACATTCAAATGGGGAACATTTTTCTCGGTGGTTAATATTAATAATTGATGTAAGAAAATTAATTAAATATAAAATTAATCTAATCATAATAAAAATAAAAAAGGTAAAAATTATTAATATAATAATTTATACTAAAAATTTAGATTTATTAATTGGAAGTTAATTGTATAATAATTATACTATATAAATAAAATGATCATCAATAAAGGAAAATATAGACAAATAATCAAACTACATCAACAAAGTGTCAGTATCAGGCTCTAGCCTCAAAACCAAAATGATGAATATTAGAAAATTGAAAATGAATTAAACGGTATAGAGAAATTATAATATAAATTGTCCCAATAATAACATGTAATCCATGAAAGCCGGTGATTATAAAAAATGTTCTTCCAAAAGAAGAGTCATTAATACAAAATGGAGTTTCAGAGTATTCATTAAATTGTAAAAAAGTAAAATAAATTCCTAATAAAGAAGTTAATAATAAGGATAATTTACTTTCATTTAAGGATTTATTTAAAATTCTTCAATGACTTCATGTAATTGAAATTCCTGATGATAATAAGATAATAGTATTTAAAAGGGGGGTGTTTATTGGGTTAAAAAAATTAATATTTAATGGGGGTCATTTATTTCCAAGTTCAATATTTGGTGATAAAGAAATATGGAAGAATGCTCAAAAAAATCTTAAAAAAAAAAAAATTTCTGAAGTAATAAATAAAATTATTCCTAATCGTAATAATGATTCTACATTAGAAGTATGTGAACCTTGGAAAGTTCTTTCACGGATAATATCTCGTCATCAAGAAAATAAATTTATTAATAATGATAATAATCTTAAAATAAATAAATTTATTGAATTTGTATGGAATCATTTAATTCCCCCAATAAAAAATATTATTAAGTTTAAAGATCTTAATAAAGGTCAGGGGCTTAAGGTAACTATATGGAATGGGTGGTTATGTGATAGATTTTTATTCATTTAAATTAGTTAGTTTCCTTAGTGTATAAAGTCCTTAAAATAGTAAATACATAAGATTGAATAATTGATACACTAAATTCTAATGTTAATAGTAAAATTTGTAAAATAATAATAATAATTATTATTGTAAAGGTTTTGGCAGATCTCCTTATTAGTGTTATTAAAAGATGGCCTGCAATTATATTAGCTGTTAATCGAATTGTTAAAGTTCAAGGACGAATAAAGTTTCTAATTGATTCAATTAAGACTATAAAAGGTATTAATAAATTTGGGGTTCCTTGAGGGATTATGTGTCTGAATATAAGTTGGTTATTTTTTAATCATCTAAATATTATAATCCCTACTCATAAAGGTAGGGATATTGATAATGAAAAAATTATATGACTGGATCTTGTGAAAATATATGGGAATAAACCTATAAAATTATTTAGTAGAATTATTATTATTATTATTCTGAATAAAAGTGAAGTTGTTAGATTAAACTTAACTTTTATAATAACTTTAATCTCATTGAAGATTAAAACTATAAAATTATTAAATAAATAAATTAAACGAGAATTTAATATAAAAAAATTTATTGGTATTAATGATAAAAGTATTAAAGAGGATAGTCAATTTAATTTAATTATATTCCTAGTGTTAGGGTCAAAAATTGAAAATAAATTTCTTATCATTTGAGTTTAAAAAAATTTTTATTTTGAAGGGAGGTGTAGCTGACGTTAGGATAATTAAATTTAATAAAAAAAATAATAGATAATAATATAATTAAAATCCTAATAAAATATAAATTTAGAAAAAATCAGTTATAAGGGGATATTTGAGGTATAAAAAAACTCTTTTGTAAGAAATTTTAAATTGACAATTTAAGGTTATTAATTAACTAGTTTTTCATTAGAAGTATAAATATACTATTATTTGATTTAAGAGACCAATACTTTTTCAGTCATCTAATGATTAATTTTTAATTCACTTAATAAATATTTTAATATTAGTGCTTTCAATAACAATAGGTATAAATCTATGATTTATACCACAGATTTCAGAACATTGACCAAAAAATAAACCAGGTCGATTTATATAGAAAATAATTTGATTAATTCGTCCTGGGATAGCATCTGTTTTTACTCCAATGGAGGGGATAGTTCAAGAGTGAATTACATCATTAGATCTGATTAATAATCGAATTTGATTTTTATAAGGTAAAATTAATCGGTTATCAACATCAAGTAGACGGAATGATCTTATTTGAGTTGAAGAAATTATAAATGAATCAAATTCTTTATTTAAAATATTTGAGTATTCATATTTTCAATATCATTGATGTCCAATTCTTTTAATGGTTAAGGATGGTTTAGTTATTTCCTCAGATAAATAAAGAATTTTTAATGAGGGGATAGCGATATAAATTAGGATTATAATTGGTATAATTGTTCAAATAATTTCAAGGATTTGATTTTGGTTAATAAATTTATTTGATAACTTATTATTTATAAGAGTTAATATAATATATAGAATATTAATAGTGATGATAATAAGAATTATAAGGGAGTGATTGTGAAAAAAAATTAAATTTTCTATTATTGGTGAGTTTGCATCTTGAAGGGTAAATGTTGATCATGTAGGAATTTCTAAAAAAAAATTAATTTATAAATGAAATTTAAATTCATTGCACTATTCTGCCATAATAGAATTTAATAATAATATTAGGTGTTTCATTAAATCTATGGTTAATGGGAGGATAATTTTGTATTCATTCTAATGATGAATTTGTGAAAAAAGAAAATATTCTGTGTCGTTGACAAATTATTGATTCTCAAAAAATAAAAATTAGGTAAATTGTTCTAAATAAAGAGATTATCGAACCGTAAGATGAAATAATATTTCAAGTTATAAAAGAATCTGGGTAATCTGAGTATCGTCGAGGTATTCCTCTTAATCCTAGAAAATGTTGGGGGAAAAAAGTTAAATTTACTCCAATAAATATAGAGAAAAATTGAATTTTTAATCATTTTTTATTAAGAGATATTCCAGAGAATAAAGGGTATCAGAAAATTAATCCTCCAAAAATGGTAAATACGGCTCCTATAGATAAAACATAATGGAAGTGAGCTACTACATAATAAGTATCATGAAGAATAATATCAATTGATGAATTTGCTAAAATGACCCCTGTAAGTCCTCCAATTGTGAATAGAAAAATAAATCCTAGGGCTCATATATTAATGATATTAAATTTTATTTTAGAGCCATGAATTGTTGCTAACCATCTAAAAACTTTAATACCTGTTGGGATAGCAATAATTATTGTAGCGGAAGTAAAATATGCTCGTGTATCAATATCTATTCCAATTGTAAATATATGATGGGCTCATACAATAAATCCTAAAAATCCGATAGTTAGTATAGCATAAATTATACCAATTGATCCAAAAGTTTCTTTTTTACCTCTTTCATTATAAAGTATATGAGAGATTATTCCAAATCCTGGAAGAATTAAAATATAAACTTCAGGATGACCAAAAAATCAAAATAAATGTTGGTATAAAATTGGGTCTCCCCCCCCAGAGGGGTCAAAGAAAGATCTATTTAAATTTCGATCTGTTAAAATTATAGTAATGGCTCCTGCTAATACTGGAACTGCTAGTAGTAATAAAATTGTTGTAATAAAAATAGATCATGCAAATAATGGTATTTGGTCTAAGTTTGAATTTTTAATACGTATATTTATGATAGTTGTGATGAAGTTAATAGCTCCTATAATTGAGGATATTCCAGCTATGTGAAGAGAGAAAATTGATAAATCAACTGCTATACCTTCATGACTGGAATTAAGTGATAAAGGAGGATAAACTGTTCAGCCTGTTCCAACCCCTTGATTAATTATTCTTCTTGAGATTAAAAGAGATAATGATGGTGGTAATAATCAAAATCTTATATTATTTATACGAGGGAAAGCTATATCAGGAGCTCCAATCATTAACGGAATTAATCAATTTCCAAATCCTCCAATTATGACTGGTATAACTATAAAGAAAATTATAATAAAAGCATGAGCTGTAACAAATGAATTATAAATTTGATCATTATTAATTAAAAATCCTGGAGAACCAAGTTCTAGTCGAATAATTAATCTTATTGATAATCCGATCATTCCAGATCAACTTCCAAATATAAAATATAAAATACCGATATCTTTATGATTTGTTGAAAATAATCATTTTTTCATTAAGTTATTAATTTAAAATAAAATATTAAATTGCAAATTTAACTCTATGTCCTTCATATAACTTTAGTATTATGTCTGAAGTAAGGTTGTAAATTGTAAATTTATATATAAAGTAATTTTTTAATACTATTTAAAATTTAAATATTATTTAATTTAAGCTTTGAAGGCTTATAGTTTATTTAACTTAAAATTTTATCTAGTTCAATTAAATGAAATTAATCAGAAAGTTAGGGGTATTGATAAGATTATGATATTATTTAAATTTAAAATATTAAATTTAATAAATAATTTTATTTTATTACAAATTAAGTTATTTAAAATTAGTTTGTAACAAATACGAGTGTATATAATAAATGTTAGAGTTGAAATAATTATAAAAGTAAGAATTAAAGGGGTTTGAAAGAATGATTTGATTGTTAAAAGTTTAATTAAAAATCCTAAGAATGGAGGGATTCCTCTAATTGATATAATTATTATAATTAAATAGTAATTATTAAAATAATTATTTAAGTTATTTATTTGATTAATATAATTAATATTAAATTTTTTAAAATAATATATAATTGATGAATTTAAAATTATATAAAAAATAAAATATCATTTTCATCTTAATTCTTTATTGATTATAATTAATAAGATTCAACCTATTTGATTAATAGAAGAGATTCTTATAATTATTTTAGTTGAGGAAAAATTTAGACCTATAGGGGTAATTAATAAACAAATAAAGATAGTTAAATAAATTATTAATAGATTATAAGTATGATTAATAATAATTATAGGGATAATTTTTTGTCAGTTTGAAAGAATAATACAGTTTATTCAACTTCTATTTTTTATTAGGTCAATAAATCAATTTTGGAAGGGGGGGAGACCCAATTTAATAAATAATCTAAGGTTAAGAAAGAAAATTTTTAAAGCTGTTAAAAAGTTTATATATGGGGAGTTAAATAAGAAGTCTAAACAAACTCCGCATAAAAAAATTGTTGATCTAATGGTTTGAACAATAAAATATTTATTTGAAATATTTTTATTGAATTTATTTAAAAAAATTATTAAAGGGATATATGATATAAAGTTAATTTCTATAGAAATTCATATACTTAGCCAAGAATTTAAAGATAAAGAAATAATTGGGGTAATCAATAAAGTGGGTAAAATTAATAAAAGAATTGATTTATTCATATATACATGGATGTGTGATGCATATTAAAGTTTGAATTTAGAAGGGATAGTTTAATTCTATTATGTATAGTATAGTTTAATATTTAATAAATTAAATAAAGGTATTTTATACATAATTTATTACATCAAAATAATCCTTTTATTCAGGCACTTTATTAATATAAAAAAAGATTTAATCTTATATTTAGGGTATGAACCTAAAAGCTTTATTTAGCTTATTTTTATTGGTTTTTATTTAAGTTTTATTTAAATTTTTTTATACTAATATTTTTTAATTAGTTAAAAATTATATTATTATTTTAATTAAAATTTGTAAAAAATTTTTTAATTTTTTAAAATTAAATTTGTAAAATTATTTTACATTTTCTTTACTAATTAAACCCCTACAAACAAGCTTTTTTCAGATTAATTAAAATTTTTTTACAAGTGGGACTTTTCTTGACTTTTAAAATTTTCTCAACAAAAATCAATCACAAACAGCATCCTGCCTGACCACACAAAACCTGTTTCAACAAAAATCAATCACAAACAGCATCCTGCCTAACCTCACAAAACCTCCTCAACTAAAATCAATCACAAACAGCATCCTGCCTGACCATATAAAACTTCCTCAACAAAAATCCATCACAAACAGCATCCTGCCTGACCATACAAAACCTGTTTCAACAAAAATCAATCACAAACAGCATCCTGCCTGACCACACAAAACCTCCTCAACAAAA
>JAPYZT010002705.1:0-14631 GCA_030522965.1 Tryphoninae sp. A BG-2022a
AATGAAGATCGATAGTAATCAAAATATTAAAATCTTTTTCAAATATAGGCTTTTTTTGTTTAAAACAGTTAATTTGTAATTTTGATTTGTCTCTGCGCAGCAGGCATGTCGAAGAAACATGGTCAGAAAGTAACACATTTACCTTTTTCTCGAAATAGCCAGGGAGTGACAAATCCATACTTACGCACACAGCTAGGGAGCATTGTCACGAAGAGATCACCCGTGATGGGAGACTGCCCAGATTTTGGCCAACGATGCGTAAACCCCCTCGGTCTGCGTCGAGAATAATAGACATTACCACAAAAGCGAGCGCAGAGGGGCGGAAAGGGAGGGGTTGGAAGGGAGGGAATCATGGCGTGCGCCGCCACGTCGAAAATTGATTGGACATGTACCGGTTTGTTGATAAGGCACGAACGCACCGGTTACACGCCGCAGTACGCGTACATCTGTACCTACATGTGTATACCGTACAAAATTACCCACAAATACATATGTAGATATATTATAGCTATATTCATGAGGCACAAATGGCTGAAGCGATGCTGACGATCTCGTTGATTTCGTTTTGCAATAGTACACCAATCGTTTAAGTATTACTAGTCATGAACCAGCCCGTAATATTCACCAATGGTTTAATCACAACTACGCGATATCCAGGAACGAACGGGCGTAACGAGAAGACGCTAAAAAAGAAAATCTGACGTAATCGAACGTAACAATATCTGAACAACTGTAAAAATAAAATACCTTGTTAGTTCGATAAGAATTGGAAAAAAGTAACGTCCGGCTGTCGACATCGAGAAACGAGAAGAGCAAAAATCCTCGAGCGTAATGATCGAGCGATAAGCTACGATATCGGGCGGCAGAGAACAGTCTCGATTGTTTTTTCCTTCGTGCACAATGTTTTTTTTTTTACGATTCATACACAATATTCTTTATTTCCGTATTACGAAACTCTTGACGTTATCAGTTCTATAACGATAGGGGTGATGAGTTCGCTGGGAGGAAAATATCTGACACGAATTTTCCTACGAGGAATTTTACGTTTATGACGTATGATTTATCGAGCCTCGTCGACTAGTGACATCCGGTACGACTGGGGATTGATTGGGGAGAGAGTCTCTCAATTTTTCATTTATTTAGTACTTTAAAAAGCGACGATATAATGCAAGATGGTAAAAAAAGGAAAGAAATTACGATGACGAAACATCCCTCATATAAGAGGACTAAAAAGAAAACTCCCTTGCCTCCCCACGAGATTGCACCCCGTCTCGCGATTTGATAATATAATCCGATATATTTAGGGTATTACGTTTTTTTCCGTCGACTCAGCAGACTTTCTCACTCGCCCACATTTCCTCCGGCACATCTTTTTTTCGTATACTTCAGCCCCTCGCTTTTCTGTTTTTGCTGCCTTTGTATTTCTTGCTCTTGTATCTCTTATACCTACAACTTTTCATTATTGTAACCACCGACCTTCTTCCTTAAATATTTTCTTTTTTTTATGTATCGACAATTTTCTATCTTCACCCTTAAATTCATTTTATCTAAAAAAAACACGAGTTTTGTAAAGAAAAAAAGGAGAATATCGAGTTAAGTGACACCAACAAGCTCTTCCCGCTGATATGGAATGCCCACGAGGGTTGAAAATAACGATATTCTATTCTTTTTCCGATATATCTCAAGATTTGTACAACGGGATGAAATGTTTTTCGTGGTTGGAGGGGGTGGAGTGAAGCTAGCTTCTCTAAAAACTTGAGAGACGAAAATCTCGCGAATTGTTTTTCTGCAACAATGCATTTTTAGGTTCTACGAGCTATTTCTCCGGCGTGGTATAAGACTTACGACGTGCATAGACCTAAGGTTGCTCGCTACTGGCATAAGCAAGCCGCGGTGCGCTCACCAGCTTTAATAGGATTCCCGAAATTAATTACCCGCATTTGCATAAGCCCCCCCTCCGGTAAACGTTTTTCTTTTCTTCTTCTTACCCGTCGCGCTTCCCTGGCCCGTGGTTCTGCGGCGAATGTGCGACTTCGTAGGTAGTATTAGGAAGTACCCGCGTAGGAATGAGAAAAGTACACGTTGCGACATAGCTAGGTGGCTGAATGAACAACGCGAAGAGGCTCCGCTTGCATGAACGAACAATCTACCATGCTTCTTGGCGTTTTGACTATAGCCAGTTGTTTGAGTTACCTTATTTGCGAAGTGATGTATAAAGATGGCGATATCGAGTAGATCGATTATTAACAAATAAAAACACGTTGATATGACACTTCGACTTTCATACGGTTGTTTTAAATAATTTTTTTAAATTCTTTTCCTTCGAGTATAAACAGCCAGTTACAATTTCCATGGGACGTGGATGCTGCAACGCTAACATAATAAAAATATGTGCAGGCTTATTGCAGTTTGTCTTATTTATTTATCTAAGTACCAAATTGTAAACTCACCAAGATTAAATTCATACGTTGTAAAAATTATCTCGGAGTCACTTTGAGCTGTGTCGTGAAAGGAAAGGTTGCGATCACACTCGTTTATCAATCATACTTTATTTACTCATTATTGAAACGTCAGATTCGTCAGATCATCAACAACGCACATCTAGTAAGAGATTAAGATGAACCTTACTCGAATAATCTCAAAACTGTATTAAAAACTTATCATCGTTCAGTTACAAACTACGTTGACATCCTCATCCAAAATAATACTAATCTTGCAGTGATCATAAGGCGAGTCTTCCATTCCTGACTATAGGATTTTCCCTCGACTATAAAAAGCCAGTTACAATTTCCATGGGATGTGGATGCGGCAACGCTAACATAATAAAAATATGTGCAGGTTTATTGCAGTTTAAATGTCGTATTTACTTATCTAAGTACCAAATTGTAAACTCACCGAGATTAAATTCATACGTTGTAAAAATTATCTCAGAGTCACTTTGAGCTGTGTCGTGAAAGTAAAGGTTATGATCAAACTCGTTTATTCACTCGTTACTGAAACGTCAGATTGGTCAGATCATCAACAGCGCACATTCAGTAAGAGATTGAGTCGAACCTTCCTCGAATAATCTCAAAACTGTATTTAAAATTTATCATTGCTCAGTTACAAAATACGTTGACATGCTTATCCGAAACAATACTAATCTTCTGGTAAGTAAAGATAAATCTAGTCTTCCATCCTTGGGTAAAGGATTTAATTGTCCCAACTCAAAAGAAAAGACACTTCACCCATTCTCACCCTCGGGTGAGTCCAGCAGGTCGTATCACGGATGCAGTCTCAATATTTTCTGGATTCTGTGTGATATTTGGGATCTTGTTTGGTTGTTTGTTTGTTGTTTGCTGGTGGACTCCATGCATCGAGCCATAGTTGGTCATTGTGCACGAGCCCTGAGAGCGCCGCAATTTTATCCCGAGGTAGGGGTCCTGAGGCCCACCCTCTTCGCAAAGAGTAGGAGGTTCCAGATGCCCAGGCCCTCTACCTCTGTATTGACCAGACCCACTGCCCCAAAAACGTGGAATCTCACAACATCCAAGGCTGTGCAGTAGGCGATAATGTGTAGAGGGGTCTCGTCCACCAGATTGCATCTGGGGCATAGCGCCTCTTGACTCAGCCCTATACGGCTCATGAGCGCCTTCGTAAACCAGTGCCCCGTGAGCAAGCTCGTGATGCACCTGAGGTCCACCCGGCTCAGTTCCACCATCTGGCCTGCTAGCTTACGGGAAGGCTTCTTAAGCATTGCTTTCGAGTGTCGTATGAGCCACTGGCCCCCCTCCATGATTCGGCTATCAAATTGTCAGCCTCCGAGGAGGTCATCAATAGCCCTCATTGACACTCCTACGTGGCACGGTTGCCCGGGAAATTATAAGCTTTGCCATGCAAGATTGTGAGCTTTTATGTTGCCTTCGATGCCAGTGTGACCTGGTACCCACAGGAATTTCGGATCTTAAATAAATCATACGTGAGAACAAAAAAATTTGAATTTTTCCTCCTTCCATTATTTACAAGGAAAACTGAATGAATCGGATATTCCGTAATTTCGCCAGTGAGCCAAGGAGATTTAAGGCTTCCAGTCAGTATACCTAAACCCCTATCTTCATCATGCCCTCTTCTCTTTCCATTCCCGTTTCTAGTGAGAACGTCGCGAAAGTCGCGGTGTGGGCATTCTTGTGGGTGAGGCGGGTAACGCCAACGCATTATTTTCCTCCCAGATAGCGCGGTAAGTTATTCGTTTGGTTCCGAGCTGCGAAGAAGCTCTGGAAAAGTAGTTGCCAGAGGAGGGGAAGAAGGAGGTGGAAGGAGGAGGAGATGGTTTTGTGCTGAACGTTACGGTGGCGATGAAAAAAACGAGGCTGTCTGCACTCGCCGTTACATTTCGACGTTTACGATCGAGTGTGTATTGTCGTCGCGACGGCGAGTTACTTTTATTTATACGGAATTCATCGCGTTCAACTTCTTTTTTTCACAACCAAAAGACCAGTGGTTGAGTTAAATTTTGAGCGTGTGTCTCCTTTGAACGCGACGTGTGAAAAAAATTGATGTAACAACGACAATGTCAGGAATACAAACAAAAATTGTCAACCCTCTTCTTATGATCCTGATCAAAGATAAGAAACCTGATCCCGGCCAAATGTATTTCTTTACAAGGTTCATGGAATCGAAAGGTTGCGTGAAAGACAGTTCG
Source organism: Tryphoninae sp. A BG-2022a (assembly GCA_030522965.1). Lineage (NCBI taxonomy): Eukaryota > Metazoa > Arthropoda > Insecta > Hymenoptera > Ichneumonidae > Tryphoninae sp. A BG-2022a. The sequence goes on from JAPYZT010002705.1 coordinate 4,682, forward strand.
GAAGAAAGTGAAGAATATATCTCGGGGCGAATGGTTTTAGAATTTATCAATGGTCAGCAGAATCATCCGAGTTTTGGAGATTCGCTCGTCGAGATCCAGGGATGAATATGGGAGATATATGTATATATACGTATAGATAAATAAGACAGAAAAAGTACATATAGCGACGCTTCATGTAAAAGAGAAATAGCTCGAGTATAGCCGAGGAATAAAGCATAACCTAGTTTTAAATCAATCGCTCGTTTCATATGGACGAACGGGATGGAGAAAGAAGAAAAGCAGGACAACAGGACGAATAAAAATTCTCCGGTTGCATATACGTATATTGAAATGCGCATATGGTAAAGCTCTATCGTAAAACGGCCAAGGATCTATCTGGTACACGAAATTCGATAGCTCGTCGAAGTATGAATCCTTACTCATCGTACTCTCTCCAACTCAGGACTTCAGTTATTTCCTACTTTCTATCGGCAAATTAAATAGTCGAAAAAATTATTTTAAACTCTTCGATCCACGTTTGTTTGCGTTATTTAAAAATCTTTGGACAATTGTAATTGGAAAAATTGCGGGAATAGGCGCGTATACATCGTGGACAAAATTTGAACTTTTCTTGGAGAATTTCCGTTGGTCCAAGTTTAAATGTACACACGGTAGACGAAGTTGTCGCTGATTTGCAATTCAGGAAGGTAGCGAGATCCAATTGACGGTAGAAGACAAAGTTTAGGCCCATTGAAAATTCTTGCCTGATTGCAACGTTCCTCGTAACAGCCAGGAAGCGTGCTAGTAATCCTATTTTTTCTTCGTCTTTTTTTTCCCTTTAATTCTATATCTTCGTATACAAGCGTCGAGTTCGATTGGGTAACGTTTTCATGGATAAAGAAACGAGCGAGAGACCCCTCCGAGTATTGAGCCAGAAATTGGACTACTGTTGAAAAGTCTTCCTTCGAATAAGGTTGGAAGGAGAAGCAACGAAACTTACTTGTCCTATTGCTCGTACACCGGTAAAGTTAAACGTTGAAATTCTCACGAATATTGACTTCTCGGTTCGCTCTAAACCTCCTTCCCACGTCGTTGACTGCTTTAATCCGCGTAATGCTAAACTTCGTACAAATGGCGAAATCTCCGATCAAAAATCCGTTTAGCCGCGTATCCCGTTTCTACTTTGCGATTATACAAACTGTTCACTTCTTTATATAAGATCGTTGAATCGAGACATCGTTTTCACAAGGGGTAACAGAAATAGTTAACGGCGAACGAACGAAATATTTTTTTAATGTTTAACGTAATATAATATTGGTTTTTGTCCGTAGATTCGCTCGCGTGCAATTTATAATTGTGAACCTTAGGATTTTTCAATAATGTTTTAATTATTATTATCTACCTGTGGATAATGATTTATCGATGACGATCAAATAATGGGGAGTAAACGCATGAAACTGTCGCACTAATAAGGCTCATGCTCGCGGTTTAGAATAAACATCAAGACGTAATCTCAATACGCACAATAATGTTTGATGTACTTAAACCTTCCGAAATACAAGTCCTAAAAGACAGTGAAAACTGTATTAAAAAAGAGTTAGCAAAAATTGAGTTATGAGCGAACAAACGAACTGACAACCATTGCATTTTGTATTTCATCTGTGTGTGTAACACAGAGAAGAAAAATAAGTACAAGAAGAAAAAGAGATAGAGTAGATGGAGATAAATGTTAAAAAATAAATATAAAATTTTAACTGAATTTAGATAAATTAAAAATATTAATAATAAGCTAATATTAAATAGTAATTTAATTTTAGAATGAATAACAACGAAAACCAATACAGTAACGTGTAATTTTTTAATACAATGTGAGTACTCGTTCGAACTGTCAATCTGGAAAATAAAATTGAAACATCTCCGCACGAAAGATTCGCGCTTATCTCACGATTGACGCGAGATCGCGACGAAGGTAGCGAGTCGAATTCACATGCGAGCATCACGGAGCATTCTTCCGAGTAAAAAATCTTGCGGCATATTCGATTCCGATGAGTACACCTAATAAGATCCTGATAAAGCCTGATAAGACCACCTCACCCAATAATACCCTGATAAAGCCTGATAAAAAGCTCGGAATGGGGACAAATCCGACCCTGGCTCGGATGTAACGGTGAAAATGTTCTATATTTGGGGTTTAATCAGAGCCGGATGTAACGTTGAAAATGTTCCATACTCGGAGCTCGTACAGTAGAATTTGACGAGAGCGAGACGCCTTCGACGTCGCCGTCGTTGTCGTCGGCACCAGCGGAGGGTGAAAACAGCGATATTACTGGGTGAGTGCGAGAGAGTGAGTGAGAGGGTGTCGAGTGCGTGCGGGAGGGATGCGAGAGACGCGTTGCAACCCTTTCCCCCTTCTTTGCTTTGTCGCACTCTCTCTCGCTCTCTCTCTTCTTCCGGTACCCCGACGGTGGCACATCAGTAGTAGCGGCACAGCACAATTTAGCTCGAAGCGCCAGCTACCCCTCGGCCAACCTCATTCTCTCTCTCTCTCTCTCTCTCTCCCTCTCTTCTCTTTCTCACCCTCTCGCTCGCTCTCTCGCTCTCTCTCTTTCTCCCACGAGGGAGGTCGAGGGCTGTATAGAGGACGATACGGAACGGTACGTGGCGCATGCCCATCCGGGGAATCGAAGCTGTGAGAGCAGAAGGCCGCGCCGACGTCACCGGCGAACCGGCAACCGTAGCGGATTCCTCAGTGCGTTTGGCGAACGGTTCGCGGACGGACGTGTTCCCTTCCTTTTCGAGAAAGAGAGATACTCGCTCGTACGTACATCAGCTATTTTCACCACCGGAAAAGAAAAACAAAGAAAAAAAAAAAGAAACGGAAATAGGAATTTTTATAAAAGTTCCACAATTTCCGTATATCTTGTCCGTAGAGTAGAAGAAAAACCGTTGCTACACGACGCTTATTCTCCTTTACACAGTCGATCCAGACCCAGATCTCTTTCTTACTAAATAATAACAATAACAACGATAACGATGATCGACGAAGAATCGCTCCAAGATGTATAATCGTTAGTTGAAACGAATTCGACGAAAATCAAGCGGGAAAAGTATTTATTTAGTATTTTATTTCATCGAATTACGACGTTAGGAGTCGTAAAAACTTTCACGAAAGCGGAAAAATTTTGGTTTGTTTTGTTTTCTTACCTTTTTTTTATTTTCATTTTAATTTTCTTTTTTTAAAAGAAAATAAGTGCAGCGTCTCGTGGACGCTTCACCGTTTTAATTCATGACAAATATCGTTACCAACCTTGAGAAGAAAACAAAAAAAAAACAAAAATTGACGGATGAGAGGTGCGAGCGTGCCTGATCGATGCAAACATCCGTGCATGCACGTAAACAAAACCGTGTATGTAACGCGTTTACGATAAGACTGACAAGAGAAATTAAAAACGTTTGCGGTTGTAGGAGGAAAAGCGAGTTTAGGCGAAAGAGAAACGGAGACGGTTCGCGGGCTGGTTGTAAACGCGGGGTGCGTGCCCGACCACGTGATTCACAGGAAAGCGTGACTCGACCAACACCGTCGACTTTTCACCTTCGTTGCAAACCTGCCAACGAAACGAAACCCTCCTGAAAACTGTTCGAAATACGATCTATCGTCTTTTATCACTGCCCGAATAATAAATAGACTCGTATATTATCGTATCGAACGAAAATTTTTGTACCCAACGATTTTACTAGATCCAAGACTGAATAAATTAAAAAAAGAAGATCACAACCGGGTAATCGCAATTTAAGAATATAAATATCTTTTCGACGAGTTTCGTCAACGAGAGAGAATTGTATTATTCTCGATTTGGTGAAAGTTTCATTTCGGTAATTGGAAGCCGATAGATCTCATCGCGAGGACGAAACAAAGTGTGAGCGAAGAAAAAGTTGAAATCTGCATTTCGTCACGAACAATCGCGACCTTATTTTACGGTACGAACGACGGTTAGAAGAAAAGAACAATAGTGAAGACATTGTTCCAACGTCTAGACGTCTAGATCGTGACACGAAAGTTTGGAGTTTTCGTTCGGACATTGCGCGAGGTAAGTTACGCGGGTTTTCAACGATCGTGCAAGGACATTGAGTTTTCACTGGAAAAAAAAGAAAACGGGTCGTTCTCGATCGTGCCAAGAAAGTACCGCGTCAGGACGTGCAGTGGTCGACGAGAGGAAAGAAATAAATAAGGAAAAGGACAGAAAGCTCGCGAGGAAAGCGAGAAACAAACTCTGCCGTATTCATCAGGCATTCCTTCTCCTGTTTTTTTTGTCTTTTTCATTTTATTTGTTTTCCCTTCTTCTTCTTTTTTCTTACTTTGGCGCGCGCGCGCGCGAAGCGGGTGTGAAAATCGTTGGAAATCTCGTGAGAGACTCGTTTTCGTTGACTCCGTACCGAGCTGTGAGCAAACAAGAAAATAGAGAGGACGAGAGAGGAGAAGCGAGGTGTAGGAACGGGACAGAAGGAAGGGACTCGGTGTAGTGCGCGAGGAGATTCGTGTGAAGTAGACTCATGGGATCCCGGTGAGGAATCCGTGCGCGTCGGCCGATCCTTTCCTACCATCGCGATTCAACGAGCGGTGACGAGGGAAACGACGTAAGGAACTCTGATCTCTGTTCTACCGGCGTGTATCCACATTGAACGAAGCGGAAGAGGAAGAGAGTCGAGCTTGAGACTGGAGAAACTCCGTACGGGACTGGCGGAAGACGGGTTCGACTGACTGGTGACTGGTGAGTCGTTCAATCCTTTCCTTTCGCGCTACTTTTATTCTTTTCCTCCTTTTTTTATTCCGTTACTCGTAGATCCGAACTTCGTAGTAGTCTTTGTAAAGTAACTGGGGCAGAAAAATCCTCGTGTATATTTTTCTCATATTTCGATATATCACACCAAACCTCCTTACAAGTATCAGAATTCATTCGGATATTTGTAGATAGCTACAAAAATCCTCCAACAACGTTTTTTCTTATGTTAAGTAATATTTAAAAATGTACAATCCTAAAATTGTTTAGTTCGCGCGTTGATTTCGATAGAAAAAAAATGGATCATCGTGCAATATTAAAATGTTATGACAAACGTTCGAGGGATTGATCGCCGGGGATTTGGCAGATAGAATCGTCGCATGGAATAATATCCTGTTTTGTAGGAGATCCAAACATCGAAAATATTCACGAAGTCTAGTACAACGATAAAAAAACAACAACAACAATAACAACAACACATAATAAAATATACAAGATGGATCAATGGTTTTGACAGTAGGGTAAAATCCATCCCGGTGGAGCTTTATTCTCGATTGGACAAATTGGCGCCAATCATAAATAATTGACAGACAATCACGTGTACAAAGCGAGGGAGTTTCGGGGATTTTCGTCCCGTTTTGTGTCCGGGGACTGATGTGCTCCGCCGTCGATGCATTGTCGAGCGAGTTCTCTCTTCTCCCTCTCTCTTCCCTCCCCCCCCCCCGACTCTCGGGAATTCCCTCGGGGTATTTGCAAAATCTGTTCATTAGTTCGTTTCTTCGATCGCAGATTTACATCGCTGCATTCGTTCCCTCGATATAAAAACTGCAGATTTATATTATAATGAGCAAGCAATCCTCATGTTTTTTCATTCATTATTAAAAAATGTATTGATATTTGCTACTATGCAGATCAGAACATACTTTTCTTGTAATTGTTAGTTGTTAAAAATTATTTTAAAAAGAAAATTAACAAGGAAGAATCCTCGTGCTTGCACCGAAAAACAGGAAAAATTGGAAGACTACTGGTGCCGCCTCGATTTTTTATTCTCGTACATCAGTTGACATGGCAACGCGCAAAAATGTCTTTTCATTTAAGCTCCGCCACGTCGACGAAGCATTATGTTAAAGTACTGAGTACGCCGTGATCGCGTCTCTATGCGCGTGCATGTACGAATATAATAGGCGTAGACACAACGAACGAAAAAAAGTCGCTAATTCTCTCGAGTCCTTTTCACTTTACATAATACTCGGCTGGCCGGTGGCGCTCCCGACGGATTTTAAAAATCATTCCCCGCGTAAACCCGCGCTATACGCGAACTAAAAATCGCTGTGACAGTACGGAAAACGAGCTCGAAATTTCGGATAAAACGTACGTCGTCGAGCTTCAACTACGTATTAAAATTGCGTCCATGATTTCGGGGAATATGATTTACGATCGTATGCCATATTTAAATACGATATTTCGAAAATGGAATGAAAATCTGAAATTTTTTGAATTAGATCGACTTATTGAAATTATAAATATTTAGGTATTTGTGAAATCGTGTAATACTTTTCAAATAAAAGTCTGCTTACGAAGGAAACTGCTAACTTTTCATACTCTAGAAAATTGATTAGGGAATGAAATATTCGAGAGGAAGTTGAACGGGTAAAACTGGGCAAACGCAAGGAAGAAAAGAGACGAAGCTATACATCGGTCGAAGTTTTCAACGATTAATGGTTTCCTATAGTTAATGCACCGGCGAACATAATTAGACGATGGCGATGGATTTCGAAGCCATTTTCAGATATAAAAGATGAAAACAAAGATCGGGATATCGAACTAGAGATAATCCCAGGATAGAGAATCGAAGTTGCGCAAGACTAGTGGAATAAAGGAAACCAGAAAATGGGAGAAGTATACGAGGCGAACGGGGATCGTCGAATTGTGTCGGAAAAATTATCGGAGAAAGGGCGGGAGGCTGGCCGAACGAAAAGTTGCCCGGGCAAAGAGGGAAAACAACCGACGACGCATAGAAAAGAAGAGGAATCCCGAATACCGCGACGCTGAGAACGAGAGAACGAAGGCGATATAGCGAACGATTGAGCATCCAACGAAAGTAGAAATGGAGGAAGGAACAAGTTCGTGGAAGAAGCGGAGACAAGGAGAGAGACGTGGATTTAGTCGTCGTTGCAATGGGATAATGAAGCGAGACAGAGAAGACAAGCCGAAGAGTCTCGAAGTAGGAGAAGGTAGAGGAGGACGAGGACGAAGAGGAGGAAAGGGCTGTTCGGGGGTCGAAGACAATGCTTCCTGCGCGTCAGAGAGGAGTAAATCTGTCCTGAAATGAGGTCGACATAATTGTACCCCTAGTCATAGCGGCAACGGGTATGTAGGGTTTGAGAACGGGGGAAAGGTGATGGGAGAAGCGAGCGCGAACGGATGGTCGCTCATCCATTGTCTCATGCAGACTCGACCCGGGCTCTGATTAAATACTTGACACATCCCCGCGCGCGCGATCCGGGACCAAACGGGGTTTCCCCATTGCCTGAAGACGCGTCGTCGCAAGCGGCATAACTTTGTTCGAATTGTAATTACGAATGGATCGAACCCGACACTCTATGCTACCGCCCGATCCCCTTAACACCATCGGCTGGCTCTCTTTGCTCCGCTCCGCTGTTGCAGCGTGTCGCACGAGGTGGCATTCGAATCAGTTTGAGGTTTCGATATGAATGGCTTTTCGGTGCTCTGAAAACCTTCCAACCTTTGAACCATCGTCCCTTTACTAAAGTTGAAGGGACCACGGACTCAGCTAAATCTCCAACCACCGACTATATTTCCCTCCCGACATCCTCATTCATCTGAAACAATAATCATTTTTCTCATATATCGCAGCCATTCGAATTTATCTATTCCTGCGGTCATACGTGTAGGAAATTAATGTAAATAATAATGATGCTTCGATGAACCGTGATGTTTAGGAGATGTAACGTGTCAAATGCGACATCGGATAAAGCTACAACGTGGAAAAGCTGCGTGTACCATATTACAATCCTCGTGCAGCTTTGGTCGTTGAAATTTTCGCGAAACTTATTCTAGCATGAGATAGGAAAGCGTAGGTATACAAGTTTGGCGTATATGTACGAGTTCGCTCAATTAGCGTCGCTTCGCAGTTTGTTAGATCCTTTGAACCAGGGTTTTCGCAGTAGCTAAACGGTTTCGGGGATGCGCGACGGTCCATGCACAACCCGGACAACTGGCAGAAAACTACGTAACGCGGGCAAAGGGAAACTGGTATTCATCGGCTTATGCAATACGCGAATGCGCATATAGGGAACGAAGGAAGTTAGTGCTGCTTTCACGATTTATCAACTTTCAAAATTTTCTATACGCGCACATATACGTTAAATACGTCAAAAATAATAACGCGAAATATCCAAAAGTGATAAATAATATTTGTGTAAAATAAAATTATATTTTTTCTATTATTTTGTGTATAATCCAGTGAATTTATCACGATTGTAAAAATATTGAAATGCGCCGGTGTTCCATTTCATTGAATATCGAATATTTTCCATTATTAATGCGTTTGTTCGATATTTAATTTGAGAATATGTTTCGTTCTTTTTCTTTAATTAACGTATATGAAAACGGATATTGTGATGAATAATATTTTCGTTGCTCGCGTATTTCAATAGTTGAAAATTTATTGATTTTTGTTGGTATTTAAATTCCAGAGACAAAGGAGAAAAAAAACAAAAAAATTGGCAATTACACAATGTTAGTCGGCAACAATGCATTAAAGGTGAGCAATTAGTGGATATTAATACCAAACTAAACGACCAAAATTAAAAACGCAATAAAAAGTATTTGTATTTCATCGCGTTTGGCCATGATTTGTATCGAAAAGCTCTCGAATAAAGCACAAATCGTAGTCGATTTTTCGATCGTTCTGAATTAATAATCGAAAATTGGAGAAAACGTGGAAATTTTTATGTTTTTTCAGCGATTCGTAGATAGACAGATAATCAGTTAAATGTCGAGAAATGAGGGAACAATGTAGCTGTGATGTTCGGTCGCATATTCGGTCAATGGCTTTTGTACCACTGACATATACACATATATATACGAATACATATATATATACATTATATACGGTGCCCATGTAGAGTACACTGTATCCAGGTACGGTGTGGATATTTCTGTGCATTTGCACAAGCGCACTGTTCTACGGTGCATGAGGGAGTTCGGTGGTTGCGACGTCGCTGCGCGTCGACTGCTGCTGCAAACTATGTTGCACCGAACATCTCTATGCGCGTATGGATATGCATATATACACATTGGGTCTTCTTCCTTGATAACGCGATTGCTTGTACTATTCTCACGCTTATCAAGTTTGCGATCGCAAGATACATCGTACCTCGCTAAAGGTATGTCATAATGCTGCGTAGTAGTCTAGGTATCTAGACAAATCGTGAAACTTTTGAAGGTGCGCACATCGTACGATTAAGAAAAAAAATATGATCTTGATAACTGTGAAAAACTCGTAGATAAATTACTGTTGCTATGCGAGGTGGTGAATCGCTCACAAACACACACACACACACATATACACATTGCTTGGACTTAGACGTGCTACGTGACTCGAAATCTTTCTCGAGAGAAGAATTATCGTCACCTACTTCGATATAGAGATCGTTGCTGGCTTCTCTTGTTATTTCCGCTGATCCAACGCCGGGGTCGTCGATAACACAAGCGTTGGAAAAGTTAAGCTTCGAGACGTTGATTCTTCGTCTTCGTACTTTTTACGAGTCGAACGTATTCTGCAACGTAACGGGTTTTAATCGAAACAAATATTTTTTTTTGTTAGTAAAAAGTCCCTGACTAGGGACGAAAAGAGTTAATATGATTTATGATTGGAAGCTGCGATACGCATGAAATAATTCCGATCAAGAATCATGTTGCTCGTGATAATTTCGAGTTATACAATTTTTAATTAACAAATATTTTCCTACCGATGTAGAAATAGTTAGTAATAATATCAACGAGAAGTTTTTTCCAACCAGACTTTTTCGATTTATTTTCATCGGAAAATGAAAATGAGACATTCTGCATATATTATAAAGTGATGTTAGAAATAAGTACACCAGTATGATTGGCCAGTTGCGGTTAGTAATGTGGAGAACATCACTGTGGAAAAATTCTTTGACC
>JAPYZT010002706.1:0-23103 GCA_030522965.1 Tryphoninae sp. A BG-2022a
GAGGAGATATGTAGAAAAGAAAGTAGAGAGGAGGCGATTTAGATGTAAGAAATTGTAAAAAACTTTGTAAGAGTTATGCAATAAAAACTACCTAATAAATAATAATATAAGATACGAGGCGTGAGTTAGCCGATATTTCTTAGCCGTATTGTTTATTTAAAAGTGTCGGATAGATCTTCTTTGATATCGTTGACCAATAACGGATATCAACAACCGCGATCGTATCTTTTATTCAACAGCTGACTGTCGGATAAATAACGTTTTCGGCGAAGGATGTAATAAATTAGATGACGGGGGGGGGGGATGTCTCACACGATTGATCAGCGAATAAATAATGTTTTAACGCTACGTGTTACATGATATATTTCATTGGATAAATATTCTGTGATACCGCCGAACAGCGGATTTTTTCCGAGAAGGTTGGGGATGCGTATGTGTACCAACGACATGCATATCGAGACAATTCGGTTGTATCATTAAAAAAAACGTTTTTTAAATTATTTTCACAATATTTACGATTAATAATTAATATTCCGAGAAAAAAAATTCATCATTATTAACACCAGAAATCAGCTTTAAAAAAGTCGACAAATACGAATTTGTATGGCCTCGGTGAAACGCGTCGCTATTGGTCATTGTGTGCGTGACGTCATAATGCGTGTCCCGTTACGCGGGCTTGCTGGGGCTTGCTGCCTGACCGTGTTTATGATATCTACGAATGCTTACCATAACCTGGAAGCAGCTGAAAGTATTAGATTGTCCTCGAAGTGAACAAGAGAAAAAATTGAAATGGCTAATAGGTTAGAAGAAAATTTTGTTAAAGCCGATTCTCGAAATTTACCGAAAATCGACTTTTTTGTGATTCACGAATTTCTGAAAACCAGTGATTGTTTTAACGCCGAAGAAATTCGGAACGCCAAGCTCAGCATGTAAGTGAATTAAACGAATTGCATTTATTTTGTCAAATGTGTGATATATATTTTTAAAAACATTCCAATGCGTGAAATCGAATTATAATAAATGATCGATGTTTTATCTACATTTTAATTCAACGTTTGACAGGTCATCGCGGGAAAACTATGGTGAACAAGCTGTCGGCTACGTTTGCTTGCAGCGAGACGGACCTATGTGCACTGTGAAGTGTACCATATGTCCTGAACATCAAGTGCACAATAAAGGATACAATGTGACACTGCAAATTAACGAAGAAGAGGAAAAAATTATGAATGTACAATGTCACAACTGTGCAGCACCAAATGGTAAGTCGATACAAAAGATAGTAAATGCTGGACATTACAGCTCAATACTTAACAGTAAAGAGTTCACATTTTTCTCTTTCTTTTACAGGAGCTCCCATCAAACAAAATCGCACATAATTCTCCATGTCGTCTTTAAGATCGAAATGATCTTGACAACAAAAAAATTCGTTTTGGATGGCGTGTCTGGACGTCGAGCCACAGTAAACCAAGGTTTTTTCTTTTTCGCGTCGTTTGGCACACAAAAAAATATTTTATCTGGTGCACTCTTCGTCGTATTTTTACACAACGGCACAAAACAATAACGGTAACTTTTTTTCGGCGTAGACATTTTGCAAACGGTAAAAATACTCAGCTCGTACACTTTGGTTATAGCGTTCAATTCAGACTGACGCTATCTACAGGTATCGTGACGTCACAGGCGGCTCGGGTGCGCTCGGGTTTTTCCGGAGCGTTCGAGCTGCCCGAGCCTGTTCCGATTTTCAAAGGGCCATAACTTTTTAAATAATGGATGAAAAAAAAAAAAAAATTATCTCAGATTATCATATCTCCAGATTCGATAAAAAAATTTTAAAAAATAGTGATACAACCGAATTCCCACGATGAGTTTTAATAAACAGATTTTTTTCATCGACAGCTCCGGTGCAGCAGCTTGAACGCTTGGGGGGTCGCGAACGTCCAACGTTCGACGTGTTAGAACGCGTCGCCGTGACGTTACAAGCAGAGCTGTACGAATGCCAAAAGTGACCCGATATTTCTTAATCGTATTATTTATATATTTCGGTTCTCGAGCATCCAACCAGCATATGTTAATACACATTTCAATGGTATCGCGACATATTGTTTGCTGCAACGAGCGAGCCGCGATATCTAGGATATCGGATTACACTTCTCCAAGACGCTTTATCATAAATAATGACGACGGCCAAATATTAGCTATCTCCCTTTTTCACAAACCTTAGAACGAGAGAGAGCGATGGCAGTACCCCATTATTTTGATCGTCTCTCTTATAAATAACCATGCGAGCAAAAGTCTTAGATCATTTTGTGTTCTATCCTCGCGCCTCGATAATATCTCACATCTAATTATTTTTGCGTATACCACAATGAAGTCAAAAGAGTATGAAAAGTTGATTCGAATTATGGAGAGAGCATACGAATCTCTCAAAGATAAGTTCTCTGTGCGCGACATTGAACAATGGCTAAAAAATGCACACACATATATTAAACCTTTGAATAAACTGTTGAAAACAGCCACAACTCTGGGAGAGAAAAATGGTATTTTTGCAACAATCGGAATTCTCAAAACTATAAATGCGAAAATTAAATCTTTGCACAAAGTTGGTACAGGCGTTTCGCAAAGAAGTGACACAGCTCGAATAGTGATCAATCTTGGACATAAAGACGTAACAATCTTTCTCGATGATTCGCAAAATTTGATTATTAGAAAATTGAAAAACATTCTGTTTAAAGACAGCAGTGTCAGAGGGAATTGTATTCTTGCGCGTAAATTTTTCAACACACGAAACGACGAAATGTACATGGCAACGAATTTCAACCAATGGTACAACGGGTTAGTGGGAAAACTATTGGTGAATGTCGAAGACTTTCAAGAAAAAGATTCAGGCTGGTTCATGGTTGCGATCATTGATCTTACAGTCAACATCAGTAGGCATATGCCATTACGCGGAGGACTGTATATATTCATCGAGCTTCCACATGGCATTCAAAACAAGAAATCAATCGTTAACATCCAAAACAACGACCCGTACTGCTTCCTGTGGGCCGTTACCGCCGCTCTTCATCTAATACGACTCGCACATTTTCATATCTTCATTTTAGCGCCGTATTAAAGTATGAGGGTATCGACTTTTCGTTACGATTGAAAAATATTAGGAAATTTGAACAAATGAATAATTTGACGATAAATGTGTATGGACTCGAGCACGATGAAGGTAAGAAACGTAACGAATTAGTACCCGTTTACGTTAGTCATAACAAATCTGATCAATCAACGATTCATCTGCTTATACAAGAAATAGATACCGAAATTTGCGACGAAGAAGTAGGACATAACATTAATACAGTTACCATTTTGCTTGGATCAAAAACCTTTCTCGCCTGGTAATCTCACAAATCTCAAGACACAAAGGTAGCACATGGCTCTATGATCGTTGTTTGTCTCATTTTAATACGGAAACCGGTCTTGAAAAACATGGTGTTGATTGTACTGATTTAAATAAGACGAGAATTGTCATTCCAAAGGATGCGGATTCGATTCTGAAATTCAAGAATTATAAGCATAAAATAGACGTTCCATGCGTAATTTACGCCGATCTTAAATGTATCTTGAATCCGATCACACCAAAGGACTGTACACATGCAATAGCATACCAGAAACATATCGCACACAGTATTGCATATTATTTCAAATGTAGCTTCGATGATTCTCTATCGAAATTCAAAATTTATCGCAACAAGGATTATATTGAATGGTTTGTCAACGAATTAAAAGAAATAACCGAACCGTTGAGTGTAAGCTTCAAACGGATTTCCTTTTTGAAAAAAATTGCGATATTTGCGAAAAACCATTTGCACCCGAAGATATCAAGCATCGCGATCATTGTCATTTTTCTGATAAATATAGCGGCGCCGCATACGACGGATGTAATTTGAATTTTAAAAACGCACATACCATTCCAGTAGTGTTTCACAATCTATCAGGCTACGACTCACACATTTTAATTGAAACGCTTGCGAACCAATTTGAGAGTTCGATCAAGCTTTTGCCTGTAAATAAGGAAAATTATTTCTCATTCACGAAGAGTGTCAGTGGTCCCATAATAGATTATCGATTTATAGATTCATTCCGATTCATGCCATCCAGTATCGAGAGCTTAGCATCGTATCTTAGTAACGGCGAAAAGCCAATCACGAGGAAGCATTGTAATAATGCGCAAGAGTTTGACTTATTAACGAGAAAAGGTGTTTTTCCATATGATTACGTGGGCAGTTGGGAAAGACTCAACGAGACTGAATTACCAACGAAACAAAACTTTTATTCACAATTAAAGGGCGAGGACATATCAGACACCGAGTATTCTCACGCATGCACAGTGATGGGAAGTTTTCAATGTGAAACCCTTGGGAGAATACTCAGATCTCTATCTAAAAACTGATGTCATTCTTTTGGCCGACATTTTCGAAAATTTCCAAATGAAATGTAAAATGACATATGACCTTGATCCACTGCATTATTATACTGCTCCTGGGTTGACTTTCAATGCAGCGCTAACTAAAATGTACGGGTGTGAAGCTCGAGCTCTTGTATATAGTTTATAAAAAAAAATGTATCACTGTATGTAAATAAAACTTATATATATTTTTACCTTATTAATTATGTGGGAGAATAAACTATAAAACCACTTTTTATAAATTCTCTTAGCCTCATTTATTTATAACAAACATTCATTACTCCCACTTCTCCCTATGCTAAAGACTTATAAATATATAGTAATAATAAAAACTATAAAAAGTAAAAAGAAAAATATATAAATATAGACGAACGTGTCCTTACATTATTTTTTTAACATTCACACTAATGGGGTTATATCCCACAATACGGTCGTGTAAAATTAAACAATAAGCCGAGATTTGAGCGGGAAAGGGATTTACAGATTCGAATTCGTGGCGATTATCGACAGGGCCTGATTTTAACGATTCATTCTGCTTTAAACAATCGATAACAATTAGCGGCACGTATTTCAGAAAGTCACCTTTGTTTATGAGCGGTTCGGGCTCCTTCTTGTAATAAGAAGACTGGAAATTTACATACATTTCATATGTAAGAGTAGAGCGTACTGATTGCGACTAATGTCGAGATTCAAGTTCCCATAAGGATAACTCTGTGAATTTGAAAAGAGTTTAACATCTCTTGATATACGGTACCTTAATATACGGTATCATCCACTCAATTTTCGATAGAATAATCTTAAATTCTTCCGGCGCAGCAGCCCCTTCCGGTCGAGTTTGTATGACTGCGTTCGTGTAGGTGCTTGGTCTCGTCAATATCAGCGCGTGCTTGGCATTGATGATAAATTTGCGATAGTCCTCAACAAAGCCCAATAACGTACTCAACGGTATCAAGATATCAAAGTATCCAGAAGCGTCACCCATGCAGAAATTGTAAAGGGGGTACCCAACTACCGGTCCGATTCCGATCGGAATTAGGCAGGGATACCCCAAAACGGGTGTCCCTATAGGAATTCAGATGGTATAAGTAAAGATGATTCAATGTGTGGTAAACGAAATGAGGCAAATGATGTAGTAACACAATTAGATCACGCACAAGAAATTGAGCAGGTACGAGCATGGGCTCTGGAGTGTAATATTTGGCACGCACAGCTTGACAAATTATTGAAAATATTGAGAGTTCGGCTACTGCCTAAGTTACCAAAGACATCAAAAACTTTCCTGAAAACGGAGTCGATGCCATACGCTATCTTAAATATGACAGACAACGATGGCAGATGAACCGGAAAATGTGTCTATTATGGCATTGCAACCGGACTACACAAGTGTCTGAATCTAGAATTTCACCACGACCGAAACATCGTTTTGCAGATTAACGTTGACGGATTGCCGTTATTTTCTTCTAGAAAAACACAATTATGGCCAGTCCTCTGCAAAATATTTACCAGTTTGGATGTGTATAAACCTTTTCTAGTAGCGTTATTTTGCGGTGAAAAAAATCCACATTGTATAAATTTATATTTGCGGGATTTTGTACAAGAAATTAATGTGTTTACAACGCATGGTATTGTAATTCTTAACGAACACTTTACTGTGCATATTCAGTGCTTTATGTGGGATACTCCTGCGCGGGCTTTTATGAAATTGACGAAAGGTCATGGCGGATACAGTGCTTGCGAGCAATGTACGGTACGTGAAACTCGAAAGGACGGCCGAACAGTATATCTAGAAGTCGACTGCTCAGAGAGAACAGGGGAATCTTTTCGCAATATGGAAGATGAAGAACATCATATCGAAAAATCGATCCTCGTCAAAATCGTACCCCCCATCAACATGGTCACGTCTTTTGTTTTGGATTTTATGCATTTGTGTTGCATTGGCGTCATGAAAAGACTTTTTGTGCAAAATTGGCTAGAAGGCGACCAACGAGTTCGTCTCAAGCCGCGGTATAAACTCGAATTATCAAGAAGAATGGAAGCTCTGCGCCACCAGATTCGCTCTGAGTTCCAACGAAAACTGAGGAGGATCTCATATGCTGCACAATTTAAAGCCACGGAATATCGATTATTATTGTTATACTATCGCCCTACTGTATTAAAAGATTTGCTGCCAGTAGAAATGTACAAACATTTGTTATTATTACATGTCGCATGTCGAATTTTGAGTAGTGAAGAATTAGCGCAGTTATTAAATTTTCATGCAAAAGTGTATTTACGAAAATGTGTTGAACTTTTGCCACGCTTATATGGAAGCAAATTGGTTGTACTAAATATGCACAACCTTATCCACCTTGCGGATGACGCGAAAAATATGGCTTGTTCATTAACTCAAATCAGTGCTTTCCTATTTGAAAATAACCTAAATAGTCTTAAAAATCTTGTACGCACCCCTTTCGCAACGAACCTCTTTCGCAAATATGTCGGCGTATTCACGAGCAAGGTGCCGTTGCGATCGAAAGACCAATTCAACCAGATAAAATAAAAATAATAAAAGCAAATGCCGAGATTATTAATGGCTATGTAACCCTATTTAAGGTGCAATACATGGGATTAACATTAACGACAAAATCACCACATAATATCGTGCTTTTGAAGAATAAACAATTTGTTTAAATTGACAAAAATTTTTATTTGGAAGAATCGCCAAACGATGTAAAGGTAGAAGGCGCAATATGGCATGTTAAGCGACAAATCTTTGTATATCCTGTCTCATCGGGTAATCTACATATGTGGGAATTACAAAGTGACTGCTCAAATGAAAGCCCAATTCAATCTGTACATTTTATAGCACGAAAAATTATGAAATTAGCCTTACAAATGCGAGAAGAAACAAACAGTGTGCGAGTTTTTGCTATTCCTCTTATTCACCTGTAGATGCTACTTCAGTTATAATAAATCGATATAATGAAAAAATGGTATTTTATTATTTATGGCATTATAGCCAAGTAAATAAATAAGTAGGAAAAAGATAGAAAAATAAATAACTATAATAAAAAAAAACCGTTATTTGGTATATGTACATTATATACTATGTCGTCTATACTGGTGCTACATTGTCGTGTTGTATCGTCGATTTTCGACTGCCCGCGCGTCGCCAATGCTCACGGCTCTTGCTTGCCGTTCAGTACTCATCGTTCATCTATCAGCGTTACACCTGTTTTCTATCCGATTTTATAATCTATTAAGTAAATTAAAAGTGTGTGCAGTGGTTTGAAATTGTGTTCTGTTCATATTGTAATTCCGCGATATGACGCAAATGCAAACGCCAACAGAATATAATGCCAGCAATTTACTTTCTGGTAAGTAATCCTGTGTATGGTAGTGAATATTTTTATAATGGTATTGTGTGATTGTGTATAAATTTAGTACAGGACAACGAAGAATACAAATATCAGCTCGTCCAGTTTTCACAAAGCCAGGATGCAGAAGTTCTGGATGTGGATATTGTTCCGCTATCATGGGTATCGTGGAACTCAACAAAAAAAACTTGCACGATAAAATACCCGTCACCTCCGTACACCGCAAAAGTTTGCGAGCAGTTGCAGCGTCTGGTAAAGAACTGCGAATCTCCTTTGGACGCTTGGCTATGGTGGGAAGTGCAGATAAAGGGTGGCGCAAGTAAGAATTTAATATTTCTATATTTTTCATATCACAATGATCTATATGGAACGTTCTACGCCAAATCAGACAACATTGAACGTTTGCATTTCCGATTATTTAAAAACTTTTTTCTTTCAGTACTGGTTGAGGCGAGCTTCAATGATTTTTTTCAATTTTTTTCGTCAAGCGATTCACGAGATACAATTTTTTTAAAATGACGTCGTTTTTCAAAAATTTGTATCTTCTGAATGGCTTTATAAAAGAATGGAAAAACACCGTGGAGATTCGTGTCAACAGTAGTTCAAGAAAAACAGTTTAAAAAAATATGTATCTCATGAATGGCTTATTAAAAAAATTGAAAAAAAAACACAGAAACTCGGCTTAACCAGTACTCAAAGAAAAAAGCTTTAAAATAATCGAAGATGCAAACGTTCAATGTTGTCCGATTTGGCGTGGACTGTCTCATAGATAATAATAATTATTGCGTACTTTTGCTGTTATTGGCTCAACAACAAACAAATTATTTGCACAAAAAGTTAAACACTTCAATTGGTTTTCTTCATCGAATTAATCTTATTATTATACTTACTTGTTCTTTTTAACAGAGCTGTTAGAGAGATTTTCGGCAATTTTATGTCTAATACTATATATTTGGATTACAGACTCATACGAAATGGCGGTTGCACGCCTTGAAAAGCTGAGAACAAATAAATATGTTTACACCACGGACGACAATGCAGTTGGGCAAAGAAAATCGAGCATCGCTACGGAAAACCTCAAAAGGAAATCGACTTATGAAATGTTCAATATTTCAGAAGTCGATGATTGGGCATCCGTTTATAAAGGTATACTTTGGTAAGGCAGTCACCCAGTGTGATAGATGGTTTTTTCAGCTTTTTTGGGGATTTTTTTGACGAACAATAAAAATATAGAAGTTTCAACTTTTTACCATATATTTATTAATATTTAAACAGTCACTGAGAATATTTGTAATCCAAAATTTTCATTGCAATGCGTGTTGCATCACTCGAAACGCTCCCATGCCGAAAAAAAAATTGGTTCACTTCCTCCACGATTTCGGCGGATTAGCTTATTTGAAATCAATAAGTAAACCGAATAGCATTTTAATCTGTGAAGTTGTTGCTATGGAACCAACTAGAATGATATAAACATTTCGAGTCGTTTTTTCCGTAACAAAATAGTCGAGAAAAATAATGACCATTGATTTTTTTTCAAAGACACGTCAATTGTTCAATTTTTAATATTTATGATTGATTCTAGTTCATTCCATAACAAAAAATTCACGGATTAAAATTCCATTTGGTTTATTAATTTCAGATAAGTCAATTAGCCGAAATCATGAAGGAAGTCAACCAACTTTTTTTCGATATGGGTGCGTTTCGAGTGATGCAATACGCATTGCAATGAAAATTTTTTACCACAAATATTTTGAGTTACTGCGTCAATGTTGATAAATATGTAGTAAAAAGTTCAAACTTCTAAATTTTTATTGTTCATAAAAAAATCCCCAAAAAAACGCTGAAAACCCGCTCCTTACACGCGATGACCGCCTTAATAACTAGATTCTATTTAACGTTATTGTTTTTTTATATTATATCATAAATTTAGATAACGACGGTTCGACGGATTCCAGCGAGACATTGAATACATTAGAAAAATCCATCCCGAGGATCGATAATTGAGTTACTACCAACAGATTCGATAACGGGCGGCTCCAAACAAACCGTACATACCCTCCCGAGTACGTCTCAGGGAGCGGAATCTGAAAGAAACCAACCCACACAAGGGTTATCGCAAGGTATGTTTTATCCGCAGATTTTATATAAATTTATACAGTAATTATTCGATTCAAATAATTAATTATTTATTTATTTCATGCCATTTTGAAAAATGGTTGGCTTTTCAGATACGCTGTTCTTACTGCAGGTTTTAAAAGCGCTCAGTGTTGACGTACAAAATAATACAGCGGCAATTAATGCTTTGTATGACGCTCTGCAGAGCAAAGGTTTCATTGGCGCACAGAAAATGACAAACGAAAACTTTGAAGAACAAAATAACGTTCGATTGCCGTTCAAAACTTTAAGAGAATTCGAAGACTTCGATCGAAAGCTGCAGGAAGATGCTGCATTCATTAAAGCGTTGGTCAGTTTCTCAATTTTAATTCGATTGTGTATAAAACGACAAATTGTATTAATTTTACTCCCGTAATCTCATTCAAAGATTTCCTTCAACCGTAGTCTTATATACACGCTTTTGCATGCTTCACAGGTTTCATCTCTTACACCGCTTTTCGATCGCAATAATCACTTGACGAAGAGTATAACCACGATTCTTCGAAAATTTTTCGCTCGTGAATTTATTACTGGTTTCACTGCGCGAAAAAAAAATATAAGGAAAAGTTATATTAAAATCAACCAATTGTGTACTCCACTTGACAAGTATTAAAAACTTGAACATTATTTTAAATACATCTTTACATATACATCTTTAAATATCACAAATACTTCTTAAATAAAATATGCCTAGTAGTTTGCTAAAATTTATTTATTTATTTACAGATGCGCTTACTGGTTTTCGCACCATGAAAGATGGGACGCCGGTGAATGAAGACCTAGTTCCAAAAGCGGCCAGAAGTGCCATTTCCAATTCAAAGGATTGGGACGGACGAAAAACTCGTACAGAAAAAACATAAATCTAATTAAAATCTAATATTTTAAGCTGTTTTTTATTTTTAGTTTTATCATACACATACACACACACACGCGCGCGCGCGCGCGCACGCACACGCCATTATACATTGTACAAATTTAATAAATAATTCAATGAATAGTTATTCGTATTTTATTTGAAATATTTAATTCATCTTTCATGCGTGATTTAATCGAGAATCCAGTTAGAATCATTGATGGATTCGGACCGGGATCCCTGCGCGAATCCAGTTTCCCAGCGTTACATTTATGACTGGAATCCAATCCGATATCGGACTGCATCCCGATTGGAAGGTAGGGATACTAGCGCGAATCTAGCTGAATCCCTGACGAAATTTCTGCACGGGATGTTGATATACGAGGATTGGACGAGACGTGACAAGCTGATCTCGTCGATATGTCGGCGTATACGCGGTACAATAATGGCTACAAATACCTACTGACAATTATCGATATTTTGTAAAGTATGCTTGGGTCGTACCAACGAGGACAAAAAGTGGTAAAGATGTGTCGAGTGCCATGGCGTCGATTCTTAAGCTCGGTCGGATCCCAAAAAAATTGTACGTTGATCGCTGTAAAGAATTTTATAACAGCGAATTTAAGACTCTGCTCCAACGGTACGGAATCACTATATACTCCACATTCAGTAATATGAAAGCATCGATATGCGATTGTTTTAATCGCACGCTTTTCCTCGCGTGGATCGTACAAGTGGGTCGATATACTCAAAAACTTGATCATCAATTACAATAATTCCAAACATCGTACCATGAAGATGAGACCTCGCGATGTTACTACTCAAAATGAAAAAAATATCTTGCTACATATTTATCGAAAATCAAAAGTCAATAGAACGCGAAAGATAAAATAAAAAATTGGTGATAACGTACGAATAAGCAAGTATAAGCACGTTTTCGAAAAAGGTTATACACCAAGCTGGACAGCGGAAATATTCATCATAAGTAAAGTCATAAATACCGATTCTATAACGTACAAGTTGCAAGATTATCAACCGATCGAGGGCGGCTTCTACCAAGAAGAACTCGCCCCCGTCAAATATCCAAATACATACCTTGCGGAAAAAGTTATTCAGAAACATGGAAATAAATTGTTTGTAAAGTGAAGTAAAAGTTTTTTTTTGACAATTCGCACAATAATTGGATAAATAAATCTGACTTGCAATTTTATTCTTTCGGGGAAAGGGAGTTAGCCCCTGCCAGTTTTCTATTGTTATACGTACGCTGTAAATTAAGAGTGGATAATTAATTGGAAATGCGCGAATATGATAATCAATATATATTTTAACAGAACATCGTACAGAACAAAATTTTAATTATTGCAAACTTGAAAAAAAAATGTTAATCTTTAGTCAGAATTTGGCCTCTCGAGAAACATGGCGGGTAGCTTCGACCACTGAGAAATTTAACAGTTAAATTGTTTTTTGGCTACGCAAACGTTGCATGTGTAATAAAAATCGTCTGGATTTATATTTATACACGCCACATTAGCCCAGCCTTGACATTTTTGGCATTGAATCCAATCTTCGTCGAATATTTCATCACAAATAATACATTCGGTGTCTTCTTTTTTGGCACACGATTTCCCTGCTGCTTTTTCTTTTGTGACGTTCCTTTTCTTCACCGCGATCTTTCGTTTCTTCTTTGGAACTATTGATTTCTCAATTAGTTCACGTTAGTAAGGAGATGATGTTAAAATCTCACTTTTATCACTCTTCTCATATTCTTGCCACTCCAATTTCCTAGATTTGTTGTTCTCCCTTTGAAGGCTGGTATTTTGATATGCGCTTACTAAAACAAAGGATCAATAATTGAAGCAAACGTTTTTTTATGAATTGTTAATGAGAAATAGGCATTCGAATGAATGGCCGGAGCTACACGCCGAAGTGGTGGCCGGGGCTACCCGATTCAATTTTAAACAAGATTATGGCTTTTGCACTTAAATAAATATTAATTCCCCAAACCAAAAATTACACGTAAGATGTAATGCTTATACTAAATGTTGGCTGGGTAAACAATATTATTACTCACTTCTTTTCAACGGTACACTGTTTTCTATTTCAAGCGTAACGTGATCGCGCCTTACAAAAATCACTGCTGACATTTTCACGATCGAACACAAAGACGAACTGAATTGTTGTTTGCATTTATTGGATATAATCCGTCGTTAATTCTATTAATCCCGGGTCAATATTTCTGCTCCGCTTGGCCGTCTCTGTAGATCGTCGGAAGGTCGCCAAAACATCGATCGCCATATCGATTGCTATTTCCGCTCCTATCTCGTCAGCTGGACCAGCGACGTACACACAGATGATCGCTCCTCTCCCCGCCTGTCCGTTGACAATGCGTGTTGTTGTGATTAGATTACCGGTCACCGCTCTTACTCAGGACCTGTACTGCTCGTTCGATGTGTGTTTTGTCGAGCAAGAATTCTTTTTCAGAGTTTCTTTTCGTTAAATCGCCTTTTTACCCTTATTCAGAGTTCGATGCCGCTTACCAAGTTTCGTCTCTTCTTCAGAGCACCCACCCGGGTAAGTGACCAGCTATCAACTGATGATTTATCGTGATTTTTCCGGCCTTTTATACCAATTAGGCCGCCTGCCTATAGGTTGAACGATTTTCCCACGGGCCAATCAGCTGTTTTAGTGGTGGTGCCGTATGAATCTACGTGTCGGGTGCACTAGCGTCATTAGATCTTTCGATGGTGTGGGGTTTTGCTCAGGTGTATGAGACAATATCATCTCAATATATATATATATATATATTGTGACAGGGCAATAGAATTCATTCATTCCCTCGACGTCAACGCTTGACGCTCTCCTCGAGCGTCAAATTTGTCACTAATAATTATAAACATCGCATGAGATCCGTATCAAACCGAATATTTGAGATTATAATTTCCATATAATTTGTCAAATATATAGGGATATCTAAAAGGCTCCGTCGAACATTCGAAAAACATGACCGCGTATTGTCAATGCGTGCGACAAAGATAATTACGATCGAAGGCCGCATGCGCCGATCGTTGAGCGAAAGTATTGGTCATAGATCCCTAAAGACCTATTGCCCCCTCCTGCGAAATTAGGAGAGAACCGGTGAAGCGCTATCATTAAACACTACTTTACCTCCGACAGGGCAAGTAGTCGATTCTCGAGGAGTCTGAGCCTGTATCTGAATTGTAGTCATTCTTCGTTGTAATTAATCTTTAATAATTCTAAATGTACCATAATGTCAAACGTAAAAGAATTGTTAGTCATCAGAGGTGTGAGAAACATACGAAGCGAGTAGTTGCCTGCAGCACGTCAAGATTGTTTACTGTTGGTCGAATTACTCGATAAAGTTCAAGGTAAAAGAATAAATTTATATATCTTCATTGGAAACGTGATCTTATTGTTTTGCATATTCTAGTCTTTTAGTCCTCCAACTGAACATACCCTTTGATCGTTTCCTATTTATAAACCAACCAGCTGTTTTGACATTGGTGCCGTCTGAATCTACGTGCCGTGTGCACTGGCGACGTTCGATCTTTCGATGGTGGGGGAATTTTGCTCGAGTGTATGAGACAATATCGTCTCAATATATATATAAGTTTCATTTACATACTGTTAGAATAAAGGCGCCCTTGTCTTCAAGCTCACTCCTTAGATGGAACGCGGAGAGTTCGGACAACGAGTGCAGAGAGAGTTTTTTTCATATAACATAACGAGAGTTTTATATACCAAATATATTAGAATATAACGTGTGCTAAAGTTAAGACGAATAAATTCTTTTGTCAAACAAGCTTCACACCCGTACATTTTAGCGCTGCATATACAGCCAACCCAGGAGAAGTGTAATAATTCAGTGGATCAAGGTCATATGTCATTTTACATTTCATTCGGAAATTTTCGAAAATGTCGGCCAAAAGAAGGACATCAGTTTTTAGATAGAGATCTGAGTATTCTCCCAAGGGTTTCACATTGAAAACTTCCCATCACTGTACATGCGTGAGAATACTCGGCGTCTGATATGTCCTCGCCCTTTAATGTAAATAAAAATTTTGTTTCGTTGGTAATTCAGTCTCGTTGAGTATTTCCCAATTGTCCACGTAATCATATGGAAAAACACCTTTTCTCGTTAATAAGTCAAACTCTTGCGCATTATTGCAATGCTTCCTCGTAATTGGCTTTTCGTCGTTACTAAGATACGATGCTAAGCTCTCGATACTGGATGGCATGAATCGGAATGAATCTATAAATCGATAATCTATTATGGGACCACTGACATTCTTCGTGAATGAGAAATAATTTTCCTTATTTACAGGTAAAAGCCTGATCGAACCCTGAAATTGGTTGACAAGCGTTTTAATTAAAAAGTGTGAGTCGTAGCCTGATAGATTGTGAAACATTACTAGAATGGTATGTGCGTTTTTAAAATTCAAATTACATCCGTCGTGTGCGGCACCGCGATATTTACCAGAAAAATTACAATGATCGCGATGCTTGATATCTTCGGGTGCAAATGGTTTTCCGCAAATATGGCAATTTTTTGCAAAAAGGAAGTCCATTTGAAGCTTACACTCAACGGTTCGGTTATTTCTTTTAATTCGTTGACAAACCATTCAATACAATCCTTGTTGCGATAAATTTTGAATTTCGATAGAGAATCATCGAAGCTACATTTGAAATAATATGCAATACTGTGTGGGATATGTTTCTGGTATGCTATTGCATTTTTACAGTCCTTTGGTGTGATCGGATTCAAGATACATTCAAGATCGGCGTAAATTACGCTCGGAACGTCAGTTAAATCAGTACCTACAACCCACACCATGTTTTTCAAGACCGGAGTCTTGAAATTTGTGAGCTTACCGTAATCGTAAAATATATCGTAAAATTATTCATTTATTCAAATTTCTGAATATTTTTCAATCGTATCGGAAAGTCGATACCCTCATACTTTAATACGATGCTAAAATGAGGATTTGAAAATGTGCGAGTCGTATTAGATGAACTTGGGTGAAGAGCGGCGGTAACGGCCCACAGGAAGCAATACGGGTCGTCGTTTTGGATGTTAACGACTGATTTCTTGTTTTGAATGTCACATGGAAGCTCGACGAATGTAGACAGCCCTCCGAGTAATGGCATATGCCTGCTGATGTTGACTTTTAGATCAACGATCGCAACCATGAACCAGCTTGGATCTTTTTCTTGAAAGTCTTCGACTTTCACCAATAGTTTTCCCACTAACCCGTTGTACCATTGATTGAAATTGTTAAGGTGAATGTGGTGAAAGTAAAGGCAACGATTGGCATCGACGTATTGATTGTGAAGCTGACACTGAATATTGATTAATGTGATTTACAATGCACTTGTAATATTGACGTGTCGTATAAGTATCATTATGGAATGGAAGTAATTAAGAGTGCGTCGGGTGTAAGGCAATCGTGGCGCGCATTTCGAAGACAATTCCAACACTCCCCCTCGCCGCGATTACGTCCTCGGTTCGAGGATGGATAACCTTCTATCGTAACACGCCCCGAAGGGTTAGGCATTTTCTTAGTTTAGGCGCTGGAACTGCTTTAGTGAGAAAGTCAGAGGCCATCTCCGCCGTCAAGATGTACTCCACTTCTATTATTCCCTGGTTCAGTATTTCCCTTACATAGTGATGACGGATGTCAATGTGTTTCATTTGAGCGTGAAAGACGGAATTTTCAGACAATTTTATGGCGCCATTATTGTCGCAATGGATCTTAATGTTGGAAACGTTGAAAACTCCGAGTTCCAAAATAAAACGTCGCAAGTAATTTGCGTGTTTCGCTGCTTCGGATAATGCCATATGCTCGGCTTCCGTGGACGACAGGACCACGGTCCTCTGTTTTCTTGATTCCCAAGAGATAAGGCATCCGCTCATCTTGAACATACACACATCCGCTCATCTTGAACATACTGCGAGGTACATTAGAGCGCCCATGATCTCTCGGTAAGGAGTTTTTGACTGATCGTCATACTCTGTTGTACACGGCTTCAATCTCGTGTTCGGATCCAATGGGGTAGCTACTGGATTAGCGTTGGCCATGCCAAATCTATCCAAAATTTCTCTAACGTATCCCTTTTGGTTCATGGAAACTCTTCCGTGACTTTGATTGAATTCGATGCCGAGACAGTATTGTATATGGCCGAGATCCGTGATCTCGAACTTGTTCGATAAAATTTTTTTTACTTTGTCGATTTCGTATTTGTCGCGTGATGCAATTACGATGTCGTCTACATATGTTCACCTTGTCCCTTGAAAAATACACAGGGATCGGCCGATGATCGTTTAGCTCAAAATTCTGTAAGACGTTCGAACAATTTTTCGTTCCAGCATCTTCCCGCCTGACGAAGCCCGTATAATGCCTTCTTAAGAAGGCATACGTTGTCGCCCGTTTTCAAGTCTCGCAGCATCCTAGCTGTTTAGATACGCGTTCGTTGCATCGAGTTGCTCGACGAACATATCGTTCTGTACGGCGATGGCCATTATCGTGCGTATTGACTATATACGCGCAACTGGAGCAAATGTTTCAACAAAATCGATGCCAGGGCGTTGTGAAAATCCCCTCACTACCAAACGAGCCTTGCGTCGCCTCCAAAGTTCCATCCTCTTGAAACTCATTTCGTAAGACGAACCGACTGTCGATTATCTTCTCCTTACTAGGTCTGCGAATAATGTCCCGTGTCATTTTTTAGAATTGATTTTAACTCGCATCCAATGGCTTCCCACCATTCTTCCGATTCGAGACTTTGCAAGGCGTCCAGAATCGGTATTTCTGAAATGTTTGTCTCTTCGTCGAATGGTTCCGCTACGTTCACCGGTTGATAGACCTTTCTCGGTCTCCCTCTGAGTCCAGTACGTATTATTCGGGGCCGACCACGACCTCGTGCTGGCTGAATTCGATTCTCGTCGTTCAATTCGATGTCTTCTTCATTCGGAGGATCTTCGTCCACATTCGAAATCGCATATTCGATGTCGTTAGACTTCTCGATATTGATTTCGATTTCGACATTTTCTGGATCATCGGTACAGGGTGACCAACAATTTTTGCGTTCATCGTTTTTCGTCGAGTCCATTGGTTTATTCGTGAATTCGACATGTCTGGCTACTTCGATTTTTCATTCGTCTGGAATCCATATGTGATATTCTTTACTGGTCTCAGAGTAACCGACGAAAACACCTTTTCGCGATCTTGCTTCAAATTTGACCTTTTGAGGATCCCGGTTCAAACACATGACTTCATGACCGAATTCTCTGAAATAACCCACGTACGGGGAATGTCATTTCCATTTTTCGTATGCAGTTCTTCCATTGTGACAACTTGTAGGACAACGATTCAAGATATAGTTTGCTGTGTTGACAGCTTCAGTCTATAAGAAATTCGATAACGTGGGAAGGAGACTTGCTGAACGGGACTTGACTCCAAAAAACCGGCAACAGGCGCAGCATTGCAGCGTATGCACTTAATGAGATGCTGCCCCACACTATTACAGATCCTCCTCCATAAGCAACAGTTTCTTCGATGCAACACTGAAAATAACGTTCTCCAGGGCGACGATATACCCTCTGACGTCGATCACTTCCATGTAGACTCACCCATGTCTCATCAGTGAAGAGTACTTTACTCCACTGCTCCAACGTCCAATCTCTATGCTTTTGAGCAAATTCAAGTCGTGCTCGACGGTGGGCTATCGTTAATGCTGGGCCTGTTGCCGCTTTTTTTGGAATCAGGCCACGTTCAGCACTGAAGATGTGCTAATTCGAAGTCTTCGAGCGACCTCACGTTGTCTGTGGCCCGCTTGAAGTAATGCTACAGCTTGAGCGGCTTCCTGAGGAGTTCCATCCATTATTAACTGAAAAAAGTTACAAAAATACACGCGTCTATACAAATGATGGGAAACATTTAAAGAAATGATAAGAAATATCGAACTACCCTCACTGTAGAAGAAAGAACGCTGAGCGCGAATTCTAGCCAAAACAGAGCAAATCGTAAGCATTGTGTTTGTTGCGTGATTGTAATGTAAGATGACGGTACTTTAGATTAAGTTTTAGTCATTTTGATCGTCATGAAACGCACTTTCTATAGGTATGACTTTAGCAGTTGTAAGTTTTATACTTTGTGAGAAAATCGGATTAGAGTTGAAAAGTAGCGGGTGGCCCGGTTTATTTGCTGTCCAGTGTATAAAAAATAAGATTAAGAAATATGGGGTTACCTTTAACATTCGTACTGCTCTGCTTGTGTAAAAGAATATTTATCCAACACTTTTAAATAAACAATACGGCTAAGAAATATCAAGTAACCCATACCCCCTCCCCCCCCCCCCCCCCCCCCCCCCTAGTGTGTCGTAGAATATTCGAGATGCCCCCCCCTTCCCATATTTATCAAACACTTTTAAATAAGCAATTAAAATAAACAATACAGCTAAGAAATATTGGGTATACCCATACCTCGTATCCCCCCCTCACCTCCATGGTTTCGCAGTATATTCAAGATGCTCCCACCCCGCCATGGAAGTCGGTGGGTATATGTGTGGGTGTGTACGTGTGTCGTGTACGTGTGCACTAACACACGACAATCCAGAACCCGCCTTTTTATCTACTTACATCTGACAAAACTGCGTTCATACAATACGTCCGACAAAAGCTGCAATTATGATTTTTAGAACCGACAAACGATTGCGATTCCATTAAGCGCGGCTTTGACAACATACGTAACAGTTTGGCTATCTTGACGCTCATTTTTTTTTTTGTTTCTCACCCGACAAATTTTATTTTAGTCCGATAAGAACTGGCAAACGACCGACACTCGATTGGTATTTAAAAAAAATAAACAATTCCATTTTGGTTGGTAGCTTGACGGAGGTTTAACTTGAGTAATCGGATGAGATCTGGTGCTTTTTTGCTTTTGTATTTCTGTTTATTTGATAACCAAAGAATGTACAGTATGCATTTATGCAAGTAAATGGGCCTGGCAGATTAGACAAATAGAGTATTCAAATGACTCTGTTGAGCTCTCGTTGCTTTGTACCGTGTTGTATGTGCGTATGCGTATGCGCGCGTGTGCGTGTGCATAAGCGCGCGTGTGCGTGTGCATATGCGCGCGTGTGCGTGTACATATGCGCGTGTGTGCGTGTGCGTGTGAGTGGGTGTGTATTGTCATTTTCGGATTTGTTGTGTATGTGGCCTAAAGCCGAAAAATAAGCTTTTACTGGTTCTATTAATGAGAGCAGAAGGCCCAAAACTGCTCAATATAAATGTTTATAGCATAGTTTTAATCCTCAATAAATACTGAAAGGGGAAAGAGGGAGGGTGAGATAATTACAATGAAATGAATGAGTAAGAGAAAATGAATGAGATGAATGCGTGGGTGAATGGTAACTCATAATAAGCATGAGAGTAAAATAAATCGCCTAACTATAAGACAGAAATGATGAATGGATGAATGAATAAGTTGAGTGTGAGGTGTAAGTGAATGGTGAGGAAGAAAGAACATGTATTTTTATAGTGAATGAAGAATATTTATACAACAGTAAACTCAACGCATGAATACGCGAATGAGTGTAGTAGGGTGAAGGTGTGAGTAAAATGGGATGAGCACAACTGAGGTAGAAAATTAATTTATGATTCTTCGGTCGAGTCACCAATATCTTCGCGTGCCTTGTCTGTATTGCTCTTGAGCGCCTGCGGGATATGCCAGACACACCGATATCTAGATTGGGAGGATACAAGTTTTTCGTGTTCCCCGAAATACGATGAATATGATATACTCATATAATCGGTACGCCGGCGCGGTCCTGCAGGTATCCAAGCGCGTCAATGTATATAAACGCCTCCGGTGGTATGTTATCCTTGGTAGGGGCTGACTCATTATAGAACGAATTGGAGTAGAGTTGGCAGTATATTAGACTGTTGTCCCCAGTTAGACTGGGTTACGTAGCGTAGCGTAGTGATTTCATGCTAATTTTAGTATAAAAGTGTCTATTCGTGGTGCGTTCGTCGCGCCGTACAGATTTTTGTTGCGGATGTAATTGAAATAGTTAGATTCGGAAGATCTGTAAATATTTGAGCAAGTCCGGAAACATTTTCTTTCAAATTTTCTCCATTACGGCAGTGCCGATATTGTACCATACTGGTGCACCATAAATGGTCAATGAACGGATCAAAGCCTGGTATACCAGAACTTTGACCCGCTTGTTCAAGTTTTTATTGTAGAAGAACCTGCTTACCGAAAAAAACGCACTCCTGGCCTTCGTAATTTCTGTTTTTATATGTTGTATGTACGTCAGGAATTGGTCGACTCGTATACGCAGATATTTAACGGAATTGGAGTATGTTTTGTACCATCGTATTGATGTTTCTATCTATGATTCTAAATTGGCGCCAATGTCTTTTAGTCTTTCTATTCGCATTGTATAGACGTTGCCTGAATAAAATCGTCTCACACTTATCTGCGTTAATTTTCAGTTTCCACATATTGCTGTAGCTTTTAATTTTGTCATAGTCGTACTGTAATTCTTTGTTCATGTCCGAGGGTTTACGTTCTATTCTATATATTATGACACGTCCGCATAGGCAATTGTCTTCTAGTCGGGTATGTCAGTGTGTCCGGATATTCGTAGAGCGTCACTATTGTATATGTTGAAAAGTATCGGTGCGATGACCGTCCCCTGTTGCAGTCTGGTTTTAACTTTGTAAGTCTTACTAACGTTATCTGTATTGTCCGTCACTGCGAATGAGCGTGGCGTTATCACCCTGTAGATTAATTTCGTGTCGTATGGAAATCCTTTGTCAATCAGTTTGTAAATAAGTCCTTTTCTCCAGACTGTATCGAACACCTTCTCGTAGTCGATTAGGCGGGCTCCGACGCACTCTTTGCTGCTGAGTGCCCACCATATGTCTGACGTCGATTTGGTAATAGCGTACAATGTCGAGTGTTGAAACCGAAAACCGAATTAGTTTTGCGGCATGATATTATACGCATTGCAGACGCTATTTATATTAATGTTGATAACAGTTTCAAAAATTTTACTGATATGAGACAGAAGGCTGATCGGTCTAAAATAGAAAGGATTCGACGTATCTTTAGCTTTTTCTGCCACACTATTGCATTTGCCAGTTTCCAACGCCGCGGGAAGTAGTAATTGTTCAGCATATACAGTCTGTATCAGGAGACCGAGCATACTTAATACGTTGCCGGCAAAAAAGATGGTCACGCTTTTCGGTTCTCAACTGGCTTCACTTCTGACCACTGGAAACGCTGTCAGCAGAGATACACTTTTTTGAGCGTGTGTCGTGTTTACATGAACTCATGTACACAATTTGAGTGTGTGTGATTTGGCTGCGCCTGACAGCAGTGCGGCCATCAGCGTCCTGCGAATTACTAGATAGCGCAAAAGTGAGACCACCCGAGCATTACAGAGTTCGGTCTCTTTATAGAGACTCCATAGTTCAACATATTGTTGAACAATATACTATAGTTCCTGATGATATTGGACGGAACTTGCTTCAGTACGAGATTGAAAATCTCGACGAAGCCTGTCGATTTTGTTCCCGTTCATACGCTTGAAGATCGCCTGTACTTTTGTATAAGATGTGTGTTGAAGTAAACGAGATGTTAATTCTCAAGTTGGCAATTTCAAGTTAAGGTTAGATGGCGCCTCTTATTCTCAACGTCCGCCTTTCTTTAGCTCTTTCAAAGCCAGTCAGAGAAGTCTCAGAGCCGGTGACGAGAGTCGGAGTCGATTCACAGTGAGTTATAACTCCACGCTTATATGGATATAAAACTAATTCTCGGTACTCGAAAATAATCTCTAAGAGTGACAAAATAAAACAAAGATAAAACGGAAAATAACCCGAAAAAATTAAAGAACACCAATGTCATCTTAAATAAATCTAATAAAAGGACAATCAATCACCATTTAGAAATGGGGAAAAATAGCAAACCCAACAAAATAAAAAAAAAATAGCTGAACCAAGTAAAAATGAAGAATGCAATACAAGCCCAACCAACGTTGAACCCACAAAAAACCAATCTGAAATTCTAAACGAACTACATAGAACAGTAGAAACTCTTGAGACTGCAATTAACAAAGGGACCTCGCCAAGGAGCAAGACCCCTACAAATAAACCATCTATTCCATGTTGGTATAAATGAGGTTTTACGCGCACATAATATTTCGCTGGTGTGAACGGGTCTCATGTGCGTCCGGTAAATGTCGGAACTGTTCGGCTATTACCG
>JAPYZT010002707.1:0-14612 GCA_030522965.1 Tryphoninae sp. A BG-2022a
ATGAAAATGACTGTTCTAAATTTTGCAACGACAAATGTAACGCCGTACACTGTGCTATCTCTACGGCTCGGGTGGGAGTGGGCGGCTCCAGCGCTTCTCGGCGCGCTCTGATTGGACCAACTTTACAAATTTATATCTCGTAAACTATTAAAAATATCCCTAATGTATATTCACAACTTTTGTTTGTAATGATCCCATCTACCTCAGAATAAAGCCTGTTACACCTTATGGAATTCACCCTGTATATATATATATATAGGGTGAATTTTATAAGGTAATTATATATATATATATATATATATATATATATATATATATCTCCCTTTCTCTCGGATCATCTATATATATAGATAGATGATCCGAGAGAGAGTGGGAGAGAGAGAATAATTTGGTATATATACAATACGATACGATACGATTATCGTTCGAGTGCATAAAGGGCATACGTTATTATCAGACATATTTAGTGAAAATAGGTGCACAATCATCATACGTCAGAAAAGCTGCTCTCTCGGTGGGATCGTTCGGCGAGTATGGCCAAGTACCTCTGGTACGGTCATTGCGTATCTTGTCACACACTATACAAACGCTGACAAGAGCAGCGACAGAGTAGCGTTATCAGTACGAAACGCATCGTCCAACACACGACTCTCGCTCGGTCTCCCCGCCAAAGCCCTATACTATAATATATATGATATTATTACGAGCAAGCGGAGGCTGATGTTGCTGATGCGGGTATTGCGCGAGTCCTCGCAACTACCCTCGCTGATGCATATATAACTGGGCCTGACTAGAGGAGACTCGGCCTGCGTATAACAAGCTATAACTTTGTTGGAAAAGCGTACTGAATTATTCATGGCTGGTGATAACCTGCGAGTTTCAAAGCACGTAGCGAGATAGCGAGGGCTCGGCTACCTCTCGAACTTTCCGTCGGTTTACCTTCCTTCTTTTTTCCCAATTTTTTCGACCTGTTTTCTTCTTCTTCCTTTCTTCATCCCATACAAATATTACCGCGGCTACATATTTAATAGGAATTCGATTCGCGATGCGCCCTTTTCCGGGGCGATTAGCTTCGCTTGCCTCACATACGACCAGCCCTCTCGTTATTGTGCTTTATTGGAAAAATTCTTCCCATATTTTTCATAAATGAGTAATTTTATTATTTCCCTTCATTCAGAATGGTACATACATTTCGTATGTCCGGCGGCTTTTATATTTTTAATTCAGGTATATGTAAGCTGGTACCGTGGTCGGTGCTGACTTTTGATGTAATTACGACCGTTATTGTATTCATAGACGCACGCATACATATGTATATAACTATATATATATAATAAACAACGAAGAGAGTCGAATCAACTTTTTTAATCCTGCGTTCCGCCCAAACTTTGAAATATGCTTTTAAAACGAGGAAAATAAACTTCTCGCAGTGCTTGTTCGTGTTGCTTCTCCTATATGCACCTGGGAACAACGTCCACGAAACTCAGCACGGGTAATTTTTTTCTTCTTTTTCTGGCGTATACATGTGTATATAGTTTTGAAAATAATTATCAAGACGGCAACACGGAAGTGCTCAAAAGTCTTAGGAACGATGTTATAGCCGGCTAGATAATATCGTAATATCGGGTAAAGACAGAAACAAGGGATATATAGGTATATGCGCATGTCTAACGGAAGACGTTTCCCCATATTGAATCCGTTCATCAGCGACTAACGAACGATTGTGCGACGATGGATTGTGCGATAGTCGTAAGGAGAGGAGGAGGTGTTACGATTGAATCACTCGAGACATTTTCTAAATGTTCCAGACGTACTGGTTGGATGTCGGAGGGAAGTCCATTTGGGAAATCCATATGGGCTTGATCGATGGATTCTAAGTTCAATCGAATTGTAAAATCGACAAATGAATCAGAATTTTGTATTTACCTATAGTTGAATGGAAAATTGAATTTATAATTGACGAGAGAATTACGTAAAACTATGTCAAATTCTATTTCTATCTTTATCGCGTGAATGAAATTCGTGTTAGATCTATGCAATAGAAATTTGAATTTCTAGATTAGCAATGACAATTTTCTGTATGTAAAAACCGTTGCAGTTTTGATATTTGAATAAAAATAGTAAACTGAAATGTAACAAAAAGTCAAGTGGATACACGAATGCGGACATACAGCTCTCCACCTACGTTCATATTAATGCAAAAGCTACAGGCGTTTTACCACCAGTACCTATATTCTATATTAGTGTACCGGGAGTAAAGAACGGTAGAGTTTGCGAGCAGAAACACAGAGAGCAAATGGAATTTCGCATGCGCCTCACGTACCAATGGATTTTGCATGTTTGACACGAGGCTGTATGTCGCGCATAAGCGCTTGTACAGGTGACATGCCCGACTTTGTTTTATATATATATTTACAGATCACTCGGTTGCGTCGCTGTTGGCTTATCATATAGGTACATCAGGCCCGGAGCTCGTACACTGCAAGGTTCTTTCTTACAGTAATCTAACTCTAGATATCTCGATATCTAGAACCTCTCTAGGTATACAAGTCGTGAACTAAATCGTGGCTGACTACACGTATGTCTGTGCTACTTGATATAAATAAAAACGAAGAAATCATCGTATCTCGATGTTGCATTACTTCGATTACCGCAACTAGTTTCATTATAGCACCGAGGAAACCTACCTGGCGATAACCTCGTATCGTTACGCCAACTGTGATATAAATCGGAGCGTTCTATTATTTATACCAATCGTGCGGGTTAATCGTGAATTCCAAGGGTTCCTTCAACCTTCGATCAATATATATATGTATACCCATTTCCATAATAAAACAAGTTCTGTTTTATATATGATGTACAAGGTTTCGCATCCTTCCTGCGATTCAGATGGCCATATATACTGGCCCATATACTATCACCTTTCTAGATATTTATCTAACTCTAGATATCTCGATATCTAGAACCTCTCTAGGTATACAAGTCGTGAACTAAATCGTGGCTGACTACACGTATGTTTATACTACTTGATATAAATAAAAACGCAGAAATCATCGTATCTCGGTGTTGCGTTACTTCGATTACCGCGACTAATTTCATTGCAGCACCGAAGAAACCTCCCTGGAGATAACCTCGCATCGTTACGCCAACTGTGATAAAAATCGGAGCGTTCTATTATTTATACGAATCGCGCGGCTTAATCGTGAATTCCAAGGGTTCCTTCAACCTTCGATCAATATATATATATACCCATTTCCATAATAAAACAAGTTCTGTTTTATATATGATGTACAAGGTTTCGCATCCTTCCTGCGATAAAAATGGCCGTATATACTGGCCCATATACTATCTCCTCTCTAGATATTTATCTAACTCTAGATATCTTGATATCTAGAACCTTTCTAGGTATACAAGTCGTGAACTAAATCGTGGCTGACTACACGTATGTCTATACCACTTGATATAAATAAAAGCGAAGAAATCATCGTATCTCGGTGTTGCGTTACTTCGATTACCGCGACTAGTTTCATTACAGCACCGAGGAAACCTCCCTGGAGATAACCTCGCATCGTTACGCCAACTGCGATAAAAATCGAAGCGTTTTATTATTTATACCAATCGTTCGGGTTAATCGCGAATTCCAAGGATTCCTTCAACCTTCGATCAATATATATGTATACCCATTTCCATAATAAAACAAGTGCTGTTTTATATATGATGTACAAGGTTTCGCATCCATCGTGCGATACAGGTGGCCTGTATATACTGTACATAACTCAGTATGTATTTCGCAACAACGAGACGGCAAACGAGAAACCGAACTTCACGTGCCAGGTTTCTGCCGTATCGTCACTTCATATACATATACTTGTGTATGTATGAACCGATGTGGATATAGAGGGTTGGCGAGAACCCGGTAGAGTATGAACGGCGTAATGCAGGTACAATAGGTACTATAGAAGAGTGGCGAGGGAAGGAAGGGAGCGTTGGAGGGGAGTAAGGCCAAGATGCTGCACGCGGTGGCTCGATACATAAATCGCATTACCGTACTCCGCCAAGAGCCAGGTGAGCGCCCGGAGAACACACATACACACCCATACATATTCCAGAAGAGAAGCGATATACGTATACACTGTGTAATATTCGATGTGCC
Source organism: Tryphoninae sp. A BG-2022a (assembly GCA_030522965.1). Classification (NCBI taxonomy): domain Eukaryota; kingdom Metazoa; phylum Arthropoda; class Insecta; order Hymenoptera; family Ichneumonidae; species Tryphoninae sp. A BG-2022a. The sequence goes on from JAPYZT010002707.1 coordinate 4,154, forward strand.
GAAGATTAGCTCGATTCCCGAAAACGCTTAAACTCAAACTCTCGGTCTTGCACAGATTGCGTATCGAAATTGATCGGTATACGAATATGTATATAGGTATATGGAGACGTGCGTAGGTTCAATGTATTTGACAGTAGTTAAGTTAATTATAACATCGAAGGAATCGTGAGGAACTTTCTTCGAAACGTAACAAAGTTCCGTTTGCATTAATGAAATATAAGTATTATTCGCTCGCCGTATCGACACTTAATTCGATAGGAATCGAGGCCGCTCAGTTTTCCAGTTTAAGAAACATTTCTCCTGTTTTTTTTATCGTTGGCGTCGATATATAGTCGTTTTTTGATTTTTTAAAATGAATGTTCATTGTTTTATGCCGTAAGCGATATAAAAGATAGTTTAGGGAAGCGATAGATGTTTATGTACATTTTTATCGACCTTGCGGTGATTTTTCATTATCGTACATTCTTCCCGCGATCGAAAATACGATACTATTTTAAAACTCGTCGCATATCGAATATAGCGGTCGCTTCGATCGTATAATTATTATTGTTGACGGAAGAAAATTAAATTTACTCACATTTCCCATTGATATTTCCATCATAGAAAAATAAAAATTAAACATTCAATATCAACTCTTAAAACGTACGATTCCAACTGTAAAAAAACGAGCCTTATTTTTTAATGTTCGTATCTCACGAGAATTCAACGAAGTTGAAGGGGAGTAATGGCGCGTGGATTTCGTGACCGAGTGATTTTTTCTCTCCTTTTTTTATTTAAGCAAATTCAACTTCGACCCTTATCGAACATCAAAGTTTCGACGAGAGAGAGAGTTTCAGTTCTCACCGGCATTAAACTTGCCAAGTACAGAGCATATGGCGTCTAGTACGAAAATTGATATATTATGCACAACCCTACCACATCTTACGCGGGAAGCAAGTGGTTACGGTATATAGTGCAACGGCAGCAGTAGTAGTAGCAGCGTGTACCAAAGCTTCTATAATCGCGCGGAGACCCTGTGCGAGCGCGATAAAATATACCGATTCCGAGAAATCCCACGTTTCAACTCCCCTCGGTGTACGTACCGTATATGCAGCAAACCCGAAGTGGGTGGAAGGTGGCAAGTGAATTTGGTTAAAATTCGAGCAGCTCGTGATAAGGTTTGGGGCAGTGGGGCGAAAAAGGAACGGTGGAAAGAGGTGGGCTGGGTTATGGGTGGCGAAGTGGGGTGTGAGCCAGGGGGGGTTGAGGGGTCGCGACGTAATAGGGGTGCTACAAAATGTACGGATCCCTTTTACTCTCCCCTCATTCGAATATAGCTTATATATATATATATATATATATATATATATATATCTCGTAGTCGACTGCTACGTGTGACGGGTTTTCCAGAGAGCTCTCTCGCGCAATCCCAATTTAAAACGGGAGTAGTATAGCGCCAGTCCAGGGAGCCGGCAGTAGCGTGTTGCGGAGCCCCGGTTGGATAAATCGGCGGGCATTAATAAATTCCGATTAGCGTCCGGACTAAAGCTTTGTGAAATACGCGCTCGTGGCGCATACCCACACACACACACACACACCCACACCCACACACACACAGACACACCCACACACACACACATACACGCACACACACAGACACACACTGGGAGATACATACCGTTTTGACTTTATAAATCTAATATGATCGAGACCGCTGTGCACTCCCTTCGATTGTCGACATTCAAAATTCCAATTTCTATAAACTTGGCATTTTACCGGTGATTGGCGCGCGAGCGATAAAAAAAGGAGAACGATCGTGATATAAATGCGTTACGCGAAGTAAGGCGCTTTTACTTCTCTCTTAGAAGATGTATTTTTTTTTATGATGTCGTTAAGTTCTTGGAAAATCTGAACTTTTGTTATTCTTCGAGAGAATAACGACCAATATTTCGTTTAATTAAACAGTTAGTTTTTCAAAGTACGATACGCATTGTCGGAAACGATTTGATCGATTATCAATAAATTTGGAGATTATAATGTCAGAATAAATATTTAATTATCATTGTTATTAATTCATGAGTAAAATTGGATTTAAATAGGTCGATTAAAGCATTATTTAGCTTCATGAAAAATTTATAATGATAATTGAATATTAAATTCGATGTGTTTAACTATGGAATTATTAAGAGTCGATGGATTTTTATCTTGATGTTTACGGGATATTTATGTTTATATTATTGGACAATTTTATGGTGGTAAGGAAATGCGAGTTTCTTGATGGCCCTCAGTATAAATTGGAAGAAAATACACGGTAAACGAGAATACAAAGGAAGATGAGAATTGAGAAGAAGCGAAGGACAACGATGAGAATGTGTAGAACAAGGAGTCTTTCAAGTTTATAGCTAGTCCTCAGTTGTTGCAGTATGGTACTTTTGTCTGTTATTCTTTCCGAAGCCCCCGGGCGCGGTGACCGACCTTGCAGGGACACGAAAAATGCGTTCATGCAATCCTGTGAAAGAAAATATGAGAAAGTTCATAGGAAAAAGAAGACGGAAAAGGGAGAGGAAAATAAAGTGTAGAGGATTCCGTAGCAGAGATAGGTGCACCCTTAACCAGCCAGCCATATCCAGCACTATGTATCTGATTCGTGAGCGACTTTGAGGTATTATTTCATATTATAAGGAAGAATACTAGGGAAAGTTTCAGTCCTTTACATTTACGAGTTTTCGAGAAACTCGACCTTACAAATAATCCTCAAACAGGCTTCATCGTAGGAACGTTTGAATAAATTCAAAAACATAATATTTCTGTCGTGAAATATTTTTTTTCGTTCCTCTACAACTTATTTTTAAAAATAAAAACATCTCATCTCAATATTTATCAAACGCAAAATTGGTTTCTGCGGAAAATGTTGTTTTAAAAAAAAATGATAAGTGACTTTTATAGAGCGAAAGAGGTAAGAGGGGTAATACAATTCGTCGAATTAATGCCATTTATATTTTAGTTGTTTCAAAGCTAATATTTTATCCAAGGGGAGGTTGAAAATTTAAATTCAAGAATACAAAAACGACGAAGGCAACACCTTCCTCGAAACATCGTAGGTAGGTACTGCATTCTACGATTCAGACTTGCACACCGAACTCTCTCGCATATTTTAGTACGTTGCGTTTATTTTACATTTTAAAGAAGATTTTTTTGTCTCCTTACTTCACTATTCGGTCGAGACGTTGTTTCATACAGCGACGAACAGTGGCGATAATGGGAACGACGTAGTCGAGGGGCTCGGGGCCACCGCTCGAATAAGTTATACATAATATAGCAAGACGGAAGAGAGTCGAGTTTGCGGACTGAGACGGAGGATTGTTGCGGAAAAGAGACGTTGGTGGGCGGATGAATAAAAAACGGCGGGGAGTCCGTACGTAAAACAGAAGCCAAGTGGAAATAACTCCGTTTCAGGCCCGAATACAATTATATAAGAACTCGTGGAAACAGCGATGAAAATGTGCGCTCTGCCTGACTGTATGGAGAATCTCTCGCGACGTCGACATCGAACAAAGAACCGGAGGAAACACGAAAATACGGAAAGTACTTACCGAGAAAGAAAGAGAGAGATAGAGAGAGGAAATACTTGGTATACTTGGAGAAAGAAATCGAGAGAGAAAGCCGTTGAACCGACTGTAAGAGGTCGTGAGACGAGATGTACAGAGAAACGTGGGCATTCACGGGGCTTACGGGGGTTGCTCGTTCCACCGGACGATCCAGTACTCGTGACTTAATTGCGTGTGCATTACTTTTTTGTAGATTCTTTCCTTTCTCTGGGTCGAACAGCCATAGAGGATAACATTTTTTGTATGAAATGCTTTTTTGTTTTACTAATATGTTTCTACGTTTAGATTGTGTAGGTACCACATGTCGAATATCGACGTCAATTTTATAAGAATTAAATTCGAGGCCTGACCATTGTAGGGCTTAACTACTTAAAAATGATTTATTCGTGGTAGGATGAACAATTTTGCACTAATCAAATTTCTAGACTGGCCGATAAGAGCCTTATCTACTTATATTCGATATTCTGATGCTTATCATATATCGAGAATTTTTTAACTTGTGAGAGATAATGGGAGTATTCGAGTTCGAGTACTTTTTTGTAGCCTTTGTCGGTTTTCTCGGTTGAACAGCTATAGCGGATCACATTTTTTTATGAAATTCTTTTTTGTTTTATTAATACGTTTCATACATTTAGTTTGAGTAGGTACCACATGTCGAATATCGAAGTTAATTTTATAAGAATCAAATTCGAGGCCTGACCATTGTAGGGCTTAACTACTTAAAAACGATTTATTCGCGGTAGGCTGAACAATTTTGCACAAATCAAATTTCCAGGCTGGCCGATAAGAACCTTATCTACTTTTATTTGATATTCTGATGTTTATCATATATCGAGAAGTTTTTTACTTGTGAGAAATAATGGGAATGGTCGAGTTCGAGTACTTTTTTGTAGCCTTTGTCGGTTTTGTCGGTTGAACAGCTATAGCGGATCACATTTTTTAAAGAAATTCTTGTTTGTTTTACTAATACGTTTCATACATTTAGTTTGAGTAAGTACCACATGTCGAATATCGAAGTTAATTTTATAAGAATCAAATTCGAGGCCTGACCATTGTAAGGCTTAACTACTTAAAAATGATTTATTCGTAGTAGGCTGAACAATTTTGCACGAATCAAATTTCTAGGCTGGCCGATAAGAGCCTTATCTACTTATATTCGATATTTTGATGTTTATCATATATCGAGAATTTTTTAACTTGTGAGAAATAATGGGAGTGTTCGAGTTCGAGTACTTTTTTGTAGCCTTTGTCGGTTTTCTCGGCTGAACAGCTATATCGGATCACATTTTTTTATGAAATTCTTTTTTGTTTTACTAATACGTTTCATATATTTAGTTTGAGTAGGTACGGCATGTCGAATATTGAGGTCAATTTTATAAGAGTTAAATTTACGGTCTGATCACTATAGGTCTTAACTACTTTAAATTGATTTATTCTTGGTAGTCTGAAAAATTTTGCACGAATCACGTTTTAAGGCTGACCTATATAAGCCTTACCTACTTATAATTGTATTTTTCATGGTGGTCGTGTATTCAGAAATTTTGTACTTCTGAGAAATAATGGGAGATTTTTAAGGCTGACCAAATATATAGCTTAACTACTTAAAATCGAATTTTTACGTATTCTCCATGTTGATTTTAATGTGCATTGCAAAATAATCGATTTATAAGAGCGAATGGGAGACTACGAGCTGTCGGCACTTAAAAATTCAGCGCAGAGATGCTTCTCTCGAAGCGAGCGATTGAAAAATCCATTTCCACTTTAAGCAGCATCCCGATGATACGAGGAAACAGTGAAAAGCTCTTTTCAGAATTCACCTCTTCTCTCTTCACGTGAACAGACCTCACCCACGTTTTAGAAGTGGGCTACGTGCGTGCCATGTAACCCCTATCTCGTACGCTCTCATTAGCCAGCCATTCGTGCATCTCTGGGGGTAACCCGCATCCCATTCCACCCTTTCATCCCTCTCTTTTGATTATCTCTTCCTCATCGTTAACATTTGAACGTATGTTGGCAATTTTACGTATGCACGTATTACGACAAGTACTGCGGACGTATGCCACTACATAAAACATATATACAGTGTCCCATGTAAAAACCCCCAGCTAGATATTTTTAAACAATACCATTTATTCAAAAAATGTTTCAAACAAAACTTTCTCATTGTTTTATATAGAATATGAATCTGCAAGCAAAAATGTTATGTTTATCATAAAAAAAAAGTTGACCGTGAAATGGCCTTCAAAGCTCCCAGCTAACAAGAATATCAAAGTGCTCTTTTACATCCCCTTTCAAACTTCAAAACTTTTATACTTAAAATTTAAAAAAATACCTTTGCTCAAAGATATTTATCGCGGGGGGGGGGGGGGCGTTCAAATAGGACGCCCTGTATATATTTAAGAATAAAAGTATGAAACGCGTTTAGTAAATCCGCGTCGTTGATGCCATTTTATCTTCATCGATGCAGTAATGCGAATACACGGAACAGTGAATCTGCGGACATTCCACGCGATAAAGATTAAGATCTCTCAAAATCATGAGAGTGTATTCAATTAAGCGCAAAATAGAGACTGGCGTCGAGTCTGCAGAAGGAATGATAATAATAATAACGTTAACAACAATAATTATTATCATAATAATAGCGCCTCTGCCAACGATGATACGAGAACAATGGAAAGGAATCGCGCGTGTTCAGAGCGAGAGGCTGCAGCGCAATTAATTGGCTAATAGGAGGACTGAAAGCGCACTAATGCCCCGATCTCGATCGCGCACCCGGCATATACCCTTTCCATTCAATTTTCGTCTAATGCTTTGGTGTCGCAGTACAATAAACCCTCGCAACCCTTTATGTCCCTCTTTGTGCAAATTTGTATTATATATTTCTATAATTCAGCCTATTCCTCTACCTGCTCAAAACTTTACATACCACCCTCATCGTATCAAACACTTACGTAAAGGGCCTGGGATTTCAAGCATCGCTCCAACAGTTAACTCGTAACGGATAATTGATTTTCATTCATAATTCCATTGAAATACCTCGTGTAAAATAATTATCTTTGTACAAGCTCGAGTATAAATGACAGATTTAAACAAAAGCCGAGATTTTCTCGTGGAAGTAGAATGCTTTTTGATGTTATTTGAAAGATTTAATTTTAAAAAAGAATTATCAAATAAATAATTCCATCGTCAGATACAATTTTAGCTTCGAGGCAAAGCATATATGTATGTGGTGAATATGTCAATATAATTTAAAAAAAACGTTTTTCCCGCCTGTATGTCAAACATTCGTCCCTCCTTAACAACTAATAATGAGCACACATATAAATATATTATATCACCCCCTGCCCCCACAAAAAATCCTCGGTACGTACCCGAGAGTGGATATTCCATTGCACCATTACTACCCATACGCCTGTCCATTCTGTCAATGTGCACCGCGAGAGGGCTCAAAGCGTGCACAAATTGCTCGATGTTTATTTTTCATATTCTATTTTTCAGAATTGAATATAAAAAAATGAAAAAATGACAAGAATTATCAAATAAATATTTCCACCATCATATGCAATATTAGCTTCGTGTCAAAGCACACACGTGGTGAATGGGACAATCTAATTAAAAAAAAAAAAGTTTTTCCCGCATGTACGTCAAACACTCGTCCCTCATTAACAACTAATAATGGGCACACATATAAATATATTATATCACCCCCTCTCCCCAAAAAAAATCCTCTGTACGTAGCCGAGAGTGGATATTCCATTGCATTACTGCCTATCTATACGTCTGGCCATTGTGTTAATGTGCACCGTGAGAGGGCTCAAAGCGTGCAGGAATAACTCGATGCGAGAGAGCGTCAAAGGACATTGCGAGTGGCCAGGCAATTGATTCGGTAACCGCGATCCATTTATCGATGGCGTGGCGGGTTTTGCGAGATGCGACAGGCCATCTATATATCTATATATACGCCAATGAAAATAAACGCATCCTAGCCTATCCGAGAGATACGACATTACGGCGAATATTTCGATCGACGAAAAAGTTGAAATCTCAAGTGGGTGCACCGCGAGTTATCGACCCCAAATCCATATCAAACGGATGATCTATCGTTAGAATTCTACTTTCTCCGTTTTAAGTTGAAAAATAATGGAACATTATTATCACGTGATAAAATATCCTTAAAGAAACAATGGAATTCGCAATATCGTTGATTGTTTCAACCTCTGATAATGTTCGCGATTTACTTGTTGAGTCGGTTCACTGTAACCTGGTTACAATTCCAGTCGCGGTATCGCGATACGTAACGATAACACACATCTAAAATACAATAATATATGCATTACCTGTATTGTACCGAATCGTTGTCCCGACTAATACCCAATAATTCATCACTATCATCGATCCGTGCTACCGAAAGATAATACGCGATAGAGTCCGTATTTCGGGGTGTTTGAGTTAATACTCGGTAAGTCGCATCAGAATCAAGCATATTCTCAAGCTATACATGCAAATTGCAAATATATATGTACTCGTGTGAAACAGCATAACAATTGCTATTAGCCTGGGCTAGGCATTCGCTGGTTAATCGCTCGCGCGCCTATCTATCTTCCATCCCCGTGATATCACGAGGACAACGAGAGAAAGCTCGCGATATCACGTCCTCGATAAATCCTCGATGCCAAGAGCTTCGGCAACTCCTCCGTACTATCGGATATTTCCTATGCCAAAAGCTCATCCGCTTCGTGAATCGTAAGGTCAATCGGGTCAAGGGGGAGCGGAGGGGTTGATAGCAGTCTCAGCGATGACGAATTCTCAGTTATCAGAAATCGATACGGATTTAAAAAAAAGAAAAACGAAAAAATAAAACATAATCGTATTCCAAGATTGTCATGAAAATCGAAGTTTTACAGTGCGATGAGAGAAGTACCCCCGTAAAAAAACTCACCCTCGTGTCACTTTTAAGTTTCCTTTCTTGCATGTATGCTCGATTCGAGTCGATCGCCCGAAAATATAAAGGAATCGCTTCGCTTTTCCGAGAAATGGTAGTCGATAGGGTAGATTTTCGTCTCGCCCACATCCCCGAACTCTCCTCGCTCCTCTCCCTCCTTCCTCTTTCGTTGCCCTCATTTCCCTCGTATCCGCTCATTTTCCCTCGTTCTCCGCATACTATCGTGGAAATGAAAGCCGGTCGACGAGAGAAAGCGAGCCAGGGGGCGCATGAGCAAAACACGCGCTTGCTCACCGTAATTACTTACCCCCTCTGACGCATTACTCCGGTTTCAATTACCGCTGGCGATTTGTTCGGCGAGAAACGTGTATATGCATCCCCCAAAGTGTGTTATATACTTGCAATGGTATATAGCTATATATATATATATACGTAAAGTTAACGAAAGCTACGTGAATGCGAGAGTAGATATGTATGTGAGAAACGCTAGAAGGGGTGCGCTTTTGCCCGAACGCAAATTCTTCTTCCCTCGATAAATCGCCATCGCGTACGCGAACACACGATTTTGTCTCTCACCCCCTCTCAGGTGCATACTGGTGACGAAAATACTCATTCGGAGATCCCGTGCGCGCAAACGTTAATTCCCGCTCGTCCGCTCTACTAATCTTCTTTACAAATTCTTTTTCATCCCCATGCCTCGTCCCTTCTATCCCACGTCATTCGCCTCTTTCCTTTGTTCGTTTCGCCCGATTACGCGCGCCGGTGATAAATTTATACGTCTATCTAATATATTATTCGACTGTTATAAGAACAATTAATCGGGACTCGATAATGGAGACTGAAAAAGAAATGGTCTATATAGTTTCGCGAATGTGCCACATCGACGATTGACTCGTTAGCTTCGTTTTTTAACGACGAGTTTTTCGTCTCGTCTCGTCGCTCATATAGTTGCTTTTAGACAGTATATCGATATGAATTTTCGATTGATTAAAAAGTATTTCCACTCTTGATAGATGGGCATCAATGTCTATTTATTAAAAAGCAAAAACGAAAAAAAAACTATCCTCGAAACGTTGGAGTGTCAATACGTTGAAAATGAAATAGGAAAATATCAACATTCGCGAGACCGACGAGACGAGAGACAGAACAGACTGGAAAAAGCAAGAGCGTAGAGAGAATTGCCGAAACGGGGGATGAGAAAAAGTTCAAAACATCAATGATACGTCCTATAAAAGGGAAGGTGGAAAGAGGAATCTAATAAAAAAAAAAAAGGAAGAAAAAAAGCTCACGCAAGCTTGTGTTTCATGACAGTTCCACACATCCAATTAACTTTTTCACCGACTTTCTACTCCCTACTCGTAACTTGAGTTCTATTGTCCATGACATTTGCTCGTGGTTCTACCGCCGGCAGGAAAACAGCAGCGAGAGCAAATAAAACCTCAAGCTGATTGAGTTATTTGTATTGTCGTAGCGTATATATGTGCGGAAAGGGCGTCTATAAACGTGTCTGCGACGAGTAGTCTGGTCTACATTGTGACTTTCCGAGAATTTCTGTAAGGAAAAATATGGCAAACGTAAAAATTCGATGATTCTTGGCCATGTCTCGACGTTAAGGTAGTCCTGTTGTTACAGCGTTTCCGTTAGATTTCACTGAAAATTGTCATATGTACATGTGTGTAAAATTTCAAGGGCGGTTATCGACTCAAAAATCACGATATTTATTATTGAAAATCGTTACTTTTCGCAATGTCCCATAAGAGCCCGTGTTAAATATGGCAACATTATGCAACGAGTATCTCGATCATTTGATCGATGAAGCCTGTTGAAACTATGCACACATTTTTATATGACATCAAAGAAGCTTCGATTAGTTTTTATAACAAATCTTATGGAAAAAAAATTCATGATTTTGTTTATTATATAACAAATA
>JAPYZT010002708.1:0-14604 GCA_030522965.1 Tryphoninae sp. A BG-2022a
ATTATTATTATTATTATTATTATTATTATTATTAATATTATTACGTTTGTAGATGACCGTGTTGCGTAATTTTTTTTTGTCTTAATTCGCGTGTGATTTTTATTACCCGATGTGATAAATCTAGTTTTCGTGTGTCATCGTATCGAACCGTGAAACAAAATTGAGAATTGCGAATTGAGCAAGAAGAAAGTAGAAAAAAAAATGAAACGAAAGATGGAATTCGATAATATTTTTGTTTTTAATACGTATATTTCGGTGTGAGAAAGAAGAAACAATTGCCAACGCTTCCCGAAATATGCGAGCGATGATTCGCACGCGGAATTCAAGACACGTGCATTTATACGAGAAAAAAATGAAAAATAAAACACACGCACATATTGTTACTGCTATTCAATTTCCGTAATCGATTGATCCGATAGTTGCAATATGTTTTTTTGTCTCCCGTATGAAGATTCAACGAAAATGCAATTGATACGATGAAATTAATATTTATAATGAAAAAAAAAACAACAACAACAATAATAATAATAACAACAACAAAACGTCGTTTTATCGCTGCCCAGGATCGATCGACTTCGGTTTTAAAACAGTTATCGTGAATTATTCTTAGTTCGTACGATTAATTCTATTGATTAGAGCGCTATTATTAATTGCGTCGAATTCTCAATTGGAACAATGAAAAAAAAAAAAAAAAAAAACAAACAAACAAACAAACAAAACAGAACGTCGAATAAAGAACTCCCTCTGAGATTACATCGTGATGAAAGTGTGTTTTTCGTTCCATTTGCGATCGAGTCTCGACTGCCTCGAGATGAAAATTTGTTCGAAAGAAAAAGAAAATGTTTTTTTTTTCTTTTCGAATCTCGATCTCGAGGCTCTCGCGATTCATCGAGCTCCCGAGGATAATAATAAATATAGTATAGTTACTCGATATATTCTGTTAAAAAAAATATACAACGTGTTCTCCACTGTCGTATTTATTGAACGGTGAGTTCTCGAACGTGCGTGAACGAGTGGACAACAACAAAATTAAACCAACAATAACGTCTTAGACAATATCGTCAAATTAAAAAAAAAAAGGAGAGAGAAATATCGTAACGACCGACGAAAGTTAATAAAAAAAAAAAGAAATAATATCACAATTCCAGTTATGGATGCCAAAAGAAAGTTTTTTGCCACCGAATATGAGAGATCGAGAGAGAGAGAGAGAGAGAGAGGGGAAGAGAGAAAGAAAGAGAGAGATTGTCAAAAAAAAAGGACGAGCAATTATTATTTTCATTTCAATTAATTTTTGCCGATAATGACACGAGATATACGAATACACGGTTTCTCAAAATTCGGACCGTTCATTCCAGGACCGCATATTATGCACATAACGATCATGAATTTTTGTAAATAGGTACTCCCAGAAATTGTGAGACGGTTTAACGAGGACTTTGAGAAACAGAACTTTAAGGACTTACTTAAGGAGAGGAAGGAAGATACAAAAATGAAAAAATAAAAAAACCGGTAAAGCAAAATAAAATGAAAACAATGTTTAGGCTAAAAAACAAAAACAAAAACAATGGAAAGAAAATAAACGCGATGTTATGTGAGAGATTTGAATACACTCCAATTCTGTTCGGTGAACAAGACGCGAGCGAAAGTGAGAGAGAGAAAATAACAAACAAAAAAGAAAACACATAAATAAATAAAGCCGCAGTGATTGAATAAACGATTAGACTACGTAGTTTAATTAAGGGTTGCGACGTGGTAAAACAAAAAAAGAAATGAGAGAAGAAAAATCGTGCTTTGAAAAAGCTCCGCAAGGTGGCTCCCCGATCCGTCGTCCGCGACGCCATTTCGTGAAACGTGTGAGTGAAAATGAGCGCCGAAGTGATGAAGAGAATATAAAAACAGAGCGCAATTAAGATAACGATAAGACCCAAAAAAAAATAAAAACCTAAATCTGTAGTCGTAAAAAATTAACCGAGTCTTGTAAATATTAACTTTAGGATTGATAAATTTCGAGAAAAAAAGAAAAAAAACACACACACGAAACACGCAGCGCGACATCGTTAGGAAATAAGGTTATGTGCGAAATTTTTCTTTCGGTCGAGCGATTTTGAGATCGCGTGGATTTCCGAAGTAAAACAAATATTTAAACAAAACGAGAAAAAGAAAAAACAAGATGGCGGATGGCGCGCGGCCCCGTGCGGAGCATCGACGAAGCATTAAAATTATAAAATTAAGGTCTTAGAAATTAATCGAAAAAGATGCGAGTGAGCGAAAGAGAGAGAAAGAGCGAGCGAGAGAGAGAAGTAGAAGAATAAAAATTAATCGCATGCGGCGATTCGTTGATATTGAGAGATTGAAATTAACAAGAGAGTGTGAGAGATACGTTTTAAAGATTAACAAACAAACAAAAAAACAGGAAAAACAAAAATTAAACCATTGTATGAACGGGTATGTGTCTTTTGTGAGCGACAGAGAATGAGCGAGAGAGAGAGAGAGAGAGAGCTTGACGAAAAAAAAGTGAGTGTGATAGAAATATGAGAGCGCAAAATTTTACTACCAAGTGGACTAGAATCGCAATCGATGGGCATTACTAGGCGAAACAAAACAAAAAAGAAAACACATTTCGGAGCGTCTTTTTGAGAGGTTAAGCGAGTATAACGAAATAAAAAAAAAGACATAAACCACAATCTCACACGTACACACACACGCGCATGCGCACGCATGCGCATACGCACACACACATACACACACAAGCAAAACCAAGAAGAGCGTCCAAAATTGTACCTATTTTCATTTTATAAATTATACACGCGTTAATATATATATCGACGACGACGACGACCTAAAAAAACGATTATTGATAATATTAATTATTATTAATTGTGAGTATAATATGTAAAGCGTGAAGAAAGGAGCGGGCAGGAAGGAAGAAGAGAGAGAATGAGAGAAAAAAAAGAGGGATTAACACAAAAAAAAAAAAAAAAGTTGTATCTATAAACCGGAAGTGATGATATAATGTATTCGAGTCGTGATTATGTATAGTTAAGGCTTAAGTCGAGTATAATAAATTGAAGAGAACGAGAGCGAGAGAGAGAGAGAAAGAGCGAGAGAGACAGAGAGAGAGAGAGAAAGCAAGAGCGAGAGAGACAGAGAAAAAAAAGGAGAGAAAGGAAAAGAGCGAGCGAGAGAGAGAAAGAAATGAAAATGAAGAAATTCTAGGCGAAATTATAATTGATTATCGGTAACTATTAATGCGCTGACGAGAGCTAGAATAGATTCTCGAAAGCGATAATCATTGTACATTGTATGTTGACTGGAGCGTTAAATCCCCGAAACTACCCCCTTTATCCCCTTCCTTCCCACCCTCCCACTTTCCCGACCTCATCCCTACCCCCCCCCCCTCCCCCTCACCCCTCAACGTCCCGAACGAAGATATTGAAATAACCGAGAGCGTGCTGAACAAAAATACGAACAGATTGTGTAGTAAACTTAAAAAAGAAAAACAACAAAAAAAAGTAAGAAAAAAGTGAGATTGACAAGAGATTAACAAAAACAAACGAAAAAAAAGAAAAACACATAAAACGAAATCCAAGATCGGTGAAAGAAACTTATGCTTTTTTGTCTTTTATACTATATATATTGTAAAGAAAAAGGGAAGAAAAAAAAATGAAAACAAAACGAAACGAAAATCTTAGACGATAAAGAAAAAAAAAAAACTCATTTCGATGTTCCTCTGTATCCTTCTCATGTGTTTATTGAACAAATAAAACGTCAAAATATACATCCAGAGTTTAAAATTTCAAACGCAAAAAAACGAAAAAAACAAAACGGGTCAAAAAGGGAATGGAAACGTTACGTGCTCGCAGTAATTACATCTCGTGCGTCACTCGTTCTCGCGGAATAAACTTCAACCTGCATCTCGGATCGATGCCAGACAAGCCTTGAAAATAAGAAAAGGGAATAATCATTTGGCACTCGATTATTCGCTGAATTAAAAAAAAAAAAATGAAAATGAAAAAATTCTTTTTTTTTTAAATTTTTTCACTTTTGTAGGAAAAAAACAACAACATTTCGTTGGTGTTTGGTCAGAATGTTTCAGGTAAAACAAACGCGTTTGGCACTTTTTCAAAATTCGTGGAACAACATTGATCTTGAAAAAAAAAAAAACACAAAAAATTCGAACGACCTTCGATGTCCGTGAAAAAGGACGAAGTTAAAAAAGAGAAAATGTACGACGGTGCGGAAATTCGAACGAGTGGAAAAACGCTAACGCACGATGTTTTCTTTTTTTTTTTTTTTTTTCTTTTTTTTTTTTGGAAAATTTGGTTTTTATTAATTTGTGGAAATTTATGTTTTTATCTTCAAAATTTTTCTGATAATAAGTAACGCACAGTTCGAGCATGCAAACCGGAGAGTCTTCGTTCCTCTTTAAGCCATCCAAATACGCATTTGCTTACCCTTGCTTTTCATTTTTTTTTCTTTTTTAATATGGCGCACCATCATTCGTTTCCCAGCTCACCCCCTGCCAAGCAACAATTTTTTCCCCGATTTAAAACTTACCACGAGTGTGAATGAATGGGCTTGAGACTGCAAGAGAAAAACAGCGATAAAGAAAACAATACGTGTAAAGAGGTTCAAAAGTTGAGGAAAAAAAAAAGAGAAAAAAAGAAGAGAAAAACAGCAACAACAACAGCATGGAGCAAAGAACGACTAAACCACATATTCGTCGGACCGTAGGGACATTTTGCATTAATTGTGTAAACACGAAAAAAAGTATATATATATATATATATATATATGAAAAAAAAAACACGAGAACGTTTGACAGTAATACGAAGCAAAAAAAAAATATACGTGAGAAGGAAGACGACGCGAGTTTTCAAAAAGAATTTAAAAAACACCATAAACAAATATGCGAACGTGGTATGACGAAGTGAAAAACGCAAAAAAAATCAAGTGAAGTGTATGAAAAAAGTATGTAAAAAAACAAAACACGAAGAACGCGCAGAGCGGAAGTTCTGCACGAAAACAAAATGTACGAACGAGCATTGATACTGTATTCGTTTCGATCCGTTCTCCAAAAAAAAAAAGAAAATGAACATTACGCTCTCTTTTTGGACCATTTTTCTGTTTTTTTTTGTTGTTTTTTAAATTTGTTTTTATCGATCTTCGAACAAACGTCTCATGGAAGTGTACATACGAAACGTCGTTGAACGAAAGAATGAAGGAAAAATGAAACGTCGACGGCGGATGTTAATTTGTAAAAAAAAACACACGCGAGAAACACGATGGGCGATTGTTCGAATGATTTATAAAAATCTATTACCTATTATCATTGAATTATTATGAGACAACAAAAAAACTATTACTATTATCGATTATTATTATTAACATTTATTATTGTCATTATTATACGAGATGATGATGATGATTATTGCGATTATTATTACGATCATTATTATTATTACGTGGTACAATAAAAATTGAATAAGCAAAATAATAGTAGTCAACGTTTTCACTTCATTCAAGACTCGTAAGCGGTTGCCTGACACTCGTCCAATACGTATGTATTTACACAAAAGGTTAGTAGATGCAATTATCACACATTAAACGACGTTACAAAACGGAAAAAAAATCGTCAAATTTTACTTTTACTAGTTTCAATTTTAATCAGCAACAATGAACCTTTCGTACTTTTTGAAAATCAACACTTAGGCAAGTAATCGATTCAAGATTAATAAAGTTCACACTAGTTTTTCCATGGAACTTGGTATTGTCAATAGAATTTGATTGGGGCAACCTTATCGAGCGGAGTTTACCGACTTTGTGACCTCCGAACGCACGAACGATAAATATTCCGATAATACGATTTCTCTACGTAACGAGTGTGTGGCAACAAAAACGATGACGAGTTTATCTCATTACTCAGTGTTGCAAGATTGTCTGTTGGTACCCGGTATTTCAGTATCGGACCAGTGTATTTCTGTCAGTAGTAGCCACTGGCCAAATTGTATCTGGCAGTAAACGAATAACAGCTGGAGAATAAAGAGGATGTTGCGTCTTGGAATATCGTTGAGGCGTACGGCCATCGAGGAGTTGGAAAAATCATTGGAATCAAGATTTCACGACAGTGCCGCCAGTTCGCGCTTCAAAGATCAACCGATTGCCGCGCGAAAATCGTCCGGACGAGTTTACAACGATCAACGCGGATTCTCCACGGAAGCTTGCCAACCCAGAAAAACCTGTTTGTACGACGTGCACGCTGAAAACAATGGTAATCATCGATTATAATTATAAAACAATGTTTATTTTCCAAAAATCTGTTGTCATTCAATAATTGTCTTCTATTTACCATTGTCCAGGTAAAATAGTTAACTTTTCCGGATGGCTTCTGCCGGTTCAATATCGAGATGCGATAGCTGTTTCTCACCAGCACACAAGATCGTACGCGTCACTCTTCGACGTTGGTCACATGATGCAGACCAGAGTGACCGGTAAGGACGCTGGCGAATACTTGGAATCGATGACAACCATCGATCTGAAAAATCTTGCCCAAGGTGCTGCTGGCTTGACAGTGTTCACGAATGAAAATGGAGGAATTTTGGATGATCTTATAATCACTAAAGACGATGAGAATGCCTATTTCGTGGTGTCCAATGCTGGACGAAGGAACGAGGATTCGGAACTTCTGAATCAGCGCAAGGTAAGCTGACTCGTGAAAGTGCTCGATCGATGAAGAAACTTTGTTAGTTGATAGTTCAATGTTTGTCTGTTTTCCAGGAAGATTTTCAAAGAAAAGGAAAAATTGTGAATCTGGAGTACTTACATCCTTTGGAACAAGGTCTGGTGGCGTTGCAGGGACCAACGGCAGCCCAAGTGCTCCAGCAACTTGTACCCATCGATCTGAAAAAATTGAAGTTCATGAACAGCGTAAAGACAAAGATCGCGAACATGGAAACGAGAATAACGAGATGTGGTTATACGGGTGAGGATGGTTTTGAGATATCGATAGGTGGGCAAGATGCCCGTCAGCTGGTGGAAACGATCCTGGAGAATACGGACGTCAAAATGGCGGGTCTTGGCGCACGGGATAGTTTGAGGTTAGATTCGCACGAGTAGCTACGATGGCGCTGCGATCGAGTCATACATAACATATTTTCGTTACTTTCAGACTCGAGGCTGGCCTCTGTCTTTACGGGCACGACATAAACGAAAAAACAACTCCGGTAGAAGCTGCTCTGACCTGGCTCGTTGGTAAGATTACGCTTTATAAAAATAATCTCAGATTTAATAACAGAAATAATTGATTTTCCTTTTTCGCCTGTTTAGCAAAAAGACGCAGAGCCGAGGCAAACTTTCCTGGTTCCAAGACGATTCTCGATCAGATTAAAACCGGTGCGAGGATGAAGCGTGTAGGATTAATGCTCGGTCAAGGTCCTCCGGCTCGTGAAAATGCTCCAATCTTGACTCCCGAGGGTGAGAAAGTCGGGCACGTGACCTCCGGTGGACCCAGCCCGAGTCTGGGTCGTCCCATCGCCATGGGCTACGTACCTGTTGATTTGGCACAAAACGGTGGTGGTGTCCTCGTGGAAGTTCGCGGCAAGACCTACAAAGCTACGGTCACAAAGATGCCTTTTGTCAAGGCTAACTATTACACAGGAAAATGATGTTACGTCCGCATTCATTCTTCGAGCACTCAAACAAAATTCGTATCTTTTCCAATCCACGATTGTAACAAACTCACAAATAAACGTTATCTTTTTCGTATACCTGGTGAATTCCTATTTTGATTAGCAAAATGTAACAAGTAGAGTCGTCCACCATCCGATGAAACATACGACTGACGAAGAGTGCCTTAAGCAACTCGCCTGAAGTACACGAACGGGAGAACGCGTGCTGAGGCCTCCAGGTGGCTCATAAAAAAATCAATGAATATCATATGTGGCCTCTCTACCGCCCGGTCTATTACAGAAGAGAGTACAACTGATCGTAATAGAACTTTGTCAAACCTGTAATCATCCTATTGTCGTACCGCTATGTCTCTAACTTGTACGAGAGGTTGTTAGCCCTTCTTTTTGTAATACGGAAGAAAAAAAACACCGTTGACAAGTCCCAGACCAGTTACGTCTACAACGTTCGACTTGGCTGTCGTTGATTTTTCGTTCTTTCGGTCTTGCCTTTCGATAGATTTTGGTGATCGAGTGATCCGGTTAAAAACCATCTGAAAAAACGGAAAAATCGACTTTCGTTTTTAGGATATTTGTGAACAGACCAGGCATGAAATAAGTTACGGCGATAATAAGCAATTGTCAAAATCTGTAGTGAAAAATGAAAAATACGATCTTGGGTCTTGATGAAAATTACGTTAATGAGTATTTTCGATTATTAACGGTTTTTGGTGAGTCTCCGTGTCATATTTGATTAGAATAATTGTATATATTTATCAAAAATGAATTCTGGAAGAAAAAATATTTGTAAAAGGAATGTGGAATCCTTTCGGCGAACTCGAGGAAAAAGCACGGCTTTACACGTATTATGCGATTGCGTTGTATTGTTTGGGTGGACTGACACCAAGCACCGGCGAAATAATTCATGCCTGGAAAAGTCGTGACGACGTCGTCAGATTTACTCAACATTTCACTCTGGTCACCGCGATGATGAGCACTATGGCTAAATTCATGAATCTATGGCGGCGACGGAAAGATCTTGAGATCGCCGTCGATCTTCTAAATTGGGAGAGAAGACAGCCATGCAACAAAAAATTCGGTAACTTTGTTTTCGCTTGTAATATTTATAATCGATATTTGGATTTTTCAAACTTTAGAAATGTGTATAATATTGTTCAACGTCGTTAATGGAAATAGGTCTTGGAAGTTTTGTGTAGGTAACTTTGTTTTGACGTCCTAAATTCCAACTTTTTTCGCTTCAGTAGAACAATCTGTTTTTTGGCTACAAAAATCGCAGAAAAAAAGGATTTTTCCTCATAAGATCGATAAAAACTGAAAAATCTCAAATAAAAGTACGATTTTCTTGTTGTACGGGAAATTTGCAATCGACATAGGCTCTTAGGGCTTGAGAAAGGATTAAAATTTACCGGATTGCAATATGGCCAATTTTGACAGGAATTGTGAAACCTCAAAAAATCGAATGTTCCCGATGCTGTACTTCCGTTCTCGTTCACCCTGTCAAAAATTCGTCTAATGACTTTTTAAAGAGCTTACCGAGGACTTAACAACCAGCTAAGGATCATGCGGGCAGCTCAATTTTTGTGGCCGTGGCGACACTTTGAAAATCACGATTTTCAGGATCCCCAGGTCATATTTTTTTTGGGTCCAAAACCACTTTATTTCATCATATTCTTGTTACACGGGAAATTTCCGATTCCGTAATCTACAATTGAAACCTTTTTGGATGAAAAAAAAAATTGGACCTCCCGGATCCCCCAAAATCGCAAAACTAAATCACGAATGTCAACTATCAGCACGTGCCGAGGGTCAAAATTTTATTTCATCCGAAAAGGCTTCAATTATAGGTTACGGAATCGGAAATTTCCCACGCAACAAGAATATCCCTATTATAATATCGATATATTGCAATTTACGAAAATATTTTGATTTTTCACTTTTTCACTGTGAACACATTTGCGATTTTTTAGGCGCTCTATTAAAGTAGCCCCAAAAAATTGTCGAAGTTACCCGTAATATCAATGCAACCCCGTTTTATGATCAATTCCCATCACTAAGGAAACTTCCAAATTTGTAACATCCTTTTTTTTTTAAAAAAACATTTACCGATTTTATTACCGATCGAGACAATTTCGAGAGTTTAAAATCTTCGTAACGACACAAAATCTTGTACTCAATTATTACGTAGATTACGAATTGTTCACAAGCTATCTATCGTGACGAAATCATCGTCTCGGCCATAAGAGCTTGCAGACTCTTCAGTTTGACATTCATCGGAATGGTCATTTGGTACTGTTCCTTCAGTTATATAAAAGATCTCATATACAACAATGGCGACATGAATAATTTGTCAATTAGGTAAATAAATTTCCCTAAAAAATTTGACTAATTGCTAATTACCACAATGTCAACCGTCACAATATTTTCTTAAAACTCCAGTCCGTTGCTGTCTTCTCGTTTGAACGAAACATCGTATGCACTGCTGTTCGTAATCGACAAAATAGTCTTCAGTTACATAGCAGGCTGCACAGTTTGCCACGATATTTTTTTCGTCGTATTCTTGATTCACGTCAGTGCTCAGTTGGATCTTCTTAAGCATCGTCTCCAATCTTGTCAGGACAAAAATTCGAACGAAACCGACTTCGTCAAGGATTACACTGCGTACGAGTTGCAGATCGAATGCATTTGTCGTACGCCCTTGCAGGAATCGACTCTCGATCCTATAGTCGAATTACATACCTGCATTGCACACCATCAAAAGATATTGAGGTACAAATCAAGAACAATCGTAAATAACAGAAATCTTTTGAAAAAAAATGACAGTAACTTCAATCGAGCATTTTGAGAAATTTTCAGATACGTCAACCTTGTGCAAAGTGTATTCAATATAACTTTGCTACTGCAGTTTGCAACGAGTCTTTTCATCATTACCATGACCGGTTTCCAATTAATGGGTGTGAGTATCGATCGACGATATAAACTAAAAATTAATAATAAAAAAAATGCTAATCGAAGAAAAACGTTGATTTATTCAGGAACGAAAATTGAATAGTAACGAATTAATCGACACCATAAACTTTATGGTGTGCGCCCTCTTTCAGTTGTTTCTGTACTGCTGGTTCGGTACAGATATAATTGTTAAGGTAATAAACCAACAAAATTTTGCCATTGGACATTTGTCAATTGTCAATATTTTTATAGAGTGAAAGCATCAGCTTATCAGCTTATTATTCAAGATGGTACCTCGCCGATCATCGTTTTAAAAAAGCTTTATCCATTGTTCTGTGTCGGGGCCAAATTCCAATTATATTTAAAGCTGGTTATATCTGCGAATTATCTTCAACCACATTTATGAATGCAAGTAATACACTCTTATAAATTTTGTTTTCTTTTTTTAATAAAACGATAAAAAAAGCGAAGAAATGAAAATTCATTCCAGGTAATAAGCAAATGCTACTCATCGATGGCTCTTCTGAACCAAGTCAACGAGTAGAAAGCTCCTTTAATAATATTTAGCAATTACAAAAAAAAAAGTAAAAACTGACCAAGCTTGCACAATTTCAACAATGTCTACGTACCCTAAATATTCCAATAAAATTCTCAATTTTCGTAATCAATTCGATATATCTCTCGGTCGATATCGGACGTTTTCGTATACGATTGATATCTCGTCGGCGTTCACCTCGATGACTGTTCGATCTTGAGAAAAATAGGGAAAAAAACAGAATTCGTATCATTCACGAAATTGGCCGAAAGTTTTGCGAGAACGTAAACGAGACTGTTAAAGTAATATCATAGGCAAAAATGACGTGTCTACCATGGAATGCACAAACCGACGAAAGGTCTTCAACAATTTACGACCAGAAAGACACAGCGACGAGTATCCAAGCGTGTCGAGCTGTGCAACATCGACGTATCATAAAATAATAATGACATGCATCGTATCCATAAATGCCTTGCTCGATCCAACAGACAGACGGGAATAGATGATCGGTAGGGTAAGAAAATATCCTAGCCTACAATCATTTCCCTATTACGTTATTCCACCCTCTGATACACGTGATCGTAGTTCTTACACGATCGAGGGTCTTCCACCACTTTTGGAATAACTTATCGAAACAAAGTACACATGCGCCAAACCTATCCTTCCTTCTCTATTTCTTGCTTCAGTATCGGTTCGTAACCGGCAGGAACAGCACACCAGACAATAAATTAGATATTAGTGAGAAAATAGAAATTCCAACGTTGATAAAAATGTTACGACTAGACGAAAATTATTTAAATTTTAATATTCGTGCTCTCACGATGTTCGGTGAGAATATTTTGTTTCGCTTTGATAAATTATTTGTTAGATTGAAAAAATCGCGATCGATCGAATTTGAAGAAAATGTGTGTTTTTGATAATTTGTAATTAAGGAATGTGGAATCCTTTTTACGGTGACAACGGAAGAAATTGTCGAATGTACAACTGCTACGCTGTAGGATTGTTCTGTTTCGCGGGTTTGATGCAAACCACTGCGGAGTTGGTGCATGCTTGGAAAAGCAGAAGTGACATCGTTCTGTTCACTCATCACTTTACTCTTCTCACCGGTATGGCATCGACGATGATGAAGATCGTTAATCTGTGGCGACGTAGGAGCGACGTTGAGGAGATGATCGAGCTGCTGAATTACGAGAGAAGACAACCCTGCAATGGAAACTTTGGTAAGTTTTGTTTCCATGATTATTTTTTCTTGAGGAATAATCTCATGGAAAAAGTGTTAAAAATTGTTTGTTTATAAAATTTCTAAGATGAGTTAAGTTTTTACGTGTGTAGAAGTCGATTTAATTTAATTGTTAATAATCTCGTTGCAATGTCATTGAAATTTTTTCAAAGCAATTTATCGCGATGAAAAAATCACCTCGACTATACGAGCCTGCAAAATGTTGAGTCTCACTTTCATCGTCATGGTGTTCTGGTACGCTATCTTCGTTTATGGAAAAATTCTCGTATACGACAAGGGAATCGTGGATATATTACCGCTCAGGTAAACGAATGGTTTGTCGATGGTTTGATGAGAAATTAAATAAAAATCGATAATAAATTTAAATAATTGTTCTAAGAACAATTTTAATGACATAGCCCACTTTTTCCATTACGTACGAATGATTCGTGGTATTATTGGTTGTTATTCGTCGTCGACGAGGTGACCTTTTTCTACATCGCTGGAACTGTTGCGTCCCACGATGGGTTTTTCATCGTTTTACTGATTCATCTCGGTGCTCAGTTGGATCTTTTGAGGCAACGATTAAAATCTTGCCTCGATAAGGCTGATAACAGGAATGAAGAAGATTACACCGAGGTTTATGAAAAATTGGACGATTTGAAAATCGAATGTGTGCGTCGAACGAGCCTGCAGGAATTAATGGTCGAGCCTATGACCGAAATGCACATTTGCATCCAGCACCATCAAAAAATTTTGAGGTTTTTATGCCAGTTATTATTATTTATTTATTATTGATTACGATAACAATTAAACATTTGTAGATACGCCAGTCTCGTTCGTTATATCTTTAACCAGACGTTACTGCTACAATTTGGCTCGAGTCTTCTGATGATAACGATGACTGGATTTCAAATAATCGGTGTAAGTGAGATTCGACCGTTTGACCTTTGTTTGAGATATTTTCGAAACGCATTTTTGCTTCATTTTGAATCAAAATCTATACGAGAATAATTATTTCCTCGATGCAGGAACGAAAAATGAAAAGCAACGAATTGATCGAGGCTGTTACATTGCTGATGTGTGCTCTTTTCCAGCTGTTCCTTTATTGCTGGTTCGGTACAGATATAATTGTCAAAGTGAGAAACTTAAGGATCCATAAAATCAATTTTTTCCTTACAAACTTTATTTGATAACACTATAAAATATTTTTAGAGCGAGACCATAAGTTCGTCAGCCTATCATGCAAAATGGTATCTCGCTGATAAACGTTTCAAAGACAGTCTGAAGATTCTCCTATTGAAAGGACAGATACCAATTATATTCCGTGTTGCTAACGTCGGTGAATTATCCTCGACAACGTTCATGAACGCAAGTCATTTGTCATTCGTCCAAAGTTAATTATTTTCAACAATGAATATAAAACCTAATAATTACTTTACAGATAATAAGCAAATGTTATTCTTCTATGGCTCTTCTGAAAGAGGTGAACGAGTGAACATTTTTGTAATCTTACACTGTGCAAGAGATAAAGTTGATTGGAAAATTATTACAGAATACATGCAAGTTTCAATTAGAACCTTCCATTTTTAACGAGGAATGTTCGATACGAGTATTTCAGGTCTCATTATCAGGGAAGAGCATTGCTCTTCAGGGTTTTAGTCATTTGAACTTAACGATCCGTGTAAAATCATTCGAGATTCTTTGCCCTGAATTATAGGACTCATGTGGCCGGTGTAATCGACCAAACGGTCGATATCGAGTTCTCCTACTTTGTGATTACGATAATTATTCGCAATGGCAACATGACCATCGCCACCGCGAACGATGAAAGAGGGAACGACGATGCGATACCACTGATCCAATACGATTGGCTCGTATCTTGGTAAGTCACAAGCTTGACACCTAAATCAACAAACAAAAACAATGAATTATCGATTCGAAGAACGCTTTCAAGATATTCGATGGTATCGAGATAAAACGATAAAATCTGTGATGGTCTAGATCATTGGTTCCCAAAGTGGTTCAAGTGGACCCCCAGGGGTCCACGGGAGACTCGACGGGGGTCTACGTTGGCGTGACAAAAAAATGGGGGTTCACAATTCGTAAGCGAGGGTCCCCCAAAATTTATCTGCTTTCGATAGTGAAGAACTAAAATGTTGGCTTGACTCCACCTATCAATATAGATAGATAATATTTTAAGAAGCTCAGCGATTGTT
>JAPYZT010002709.1:0-14601 GCA_030522965.1 Tryphoninae sp. A BG-2022a
AGAGAGAGAGAGAGAGAAATCGAAAAATGTAAAATCGAGGCGTTTTTTCATTATCGGAACCTTGTTCGTGAAATCGACGACGAACCCCGCCAGTCGGCGATTAATTATGCTCCGGCTCGGAATTTCCACCTGAGAATCGCCCGACTCACTTTCCTCGGATTCTTTTTTTTTTTTCTTTTTTTTTTTCACCGTTTCAACGACGACTTTTTATCGAACGGTTCTCGTGCGATAATAAAATTTCATGAATATTCAGATTGTCATTGACCGAAACTCGGCTGGAACAAGAAACGCGCCGATTATTCGCAAAGTAACTTTTATTTGATTTTTTTTTTTTCAAATTCCATCCGTGAAATTGTAGGTTCGATTATTTTTAATCGTTTCGCGATAACGATCGTTTCTGCCATTTGGGAAAGGCATATCGACTTTGTCGTAAAAACCAAAGTTACAGTCGCGAATCACGCGGGAATGTCAATCACGGTCGCAAGACGAATTTCTTTATCGACTGAGAAACTAGAAATATTTTCTTCGATCCAATTCCAAACAATTGCAATGAAGAGATTTCGATCTTATACCGAGAATTCTCGGTGAATTCTTGCGTATATCGTGACGGTTTATAGTCAGGTTGAATTCTTGTCAAGTAAAATAAGGAAGAAATAAAAAAAAAAGGGCCGGTCGATCGCGTGATGAGAATTTACCCGAATCGTTCGTTCACCGTGGCGTAATGGCGAGAGAATTGGACTTTAAGTGACTTGGGAAGGAAAGAGAGCCAAAGAGAGAGACGGAGAGGGGAGGGGGGGGGAATACGGAGAATGGTATTACGTTCTTTCAAAGACGACGATGAAGTTGAAGTGAAGTTTTATTCGTTCGAACATGCTCCACTTTCAAAGTACGAATAGCCAAGTCCTAGGTGCCATTTCATGATAAATGGAAAAAGTAGAAATATTTTTCCGAAAAAAAAAAAAAAACTTTTTTTTTTCTTTTCTTCCAAAGTAATTTCAAGGAAAGCTAATTTTGGAAATTTCCCCATCGGCATTGTTATATCTATATAAAAAAAAAGAGAAAAAGTATTAAAAAAAAAATTCTTCCAATCGAACGAGCCAATGTTTTTCGGTCCATCGAGCGTGAATAAATCATCGGAACGACGAAATTTTCCAAAATTCCGGAACTTTTCGATAATAGTCCGGAAACTTGATATACATGGGAAACTTTTAATGGATTGGGTACTCTCCCGGCTTCTCTGGGACTCTCGATAGATATCACGATAGCGAAGCGGCAACCACAGACGGAGAACCCCCAAATGTGAACGGACCGTTGGGACGTTCGTCAAACTTGCTATCAGTTAAATCATAGAAAGTTGCTCAACTTCTCAAGTCGGGCAACTCTGTATGCATAGTGCAAACCTCTCGCTGTACCACTGAAACAGAAACCACAACGCAAAAGAGAGGGAGAGAAGCACGATCGTCAAGAGAAGTGTACAGTTTCGAGTATAGTTGGCAACACTCGACAAGGGGATAGCCACTTTTTGCTATATACATATCCATATATACACACACACATATATATATCCAAAATTACAGAAAGCCAAAAGTCCTGCGACCCAGCAGCCAACATGGCTACATCTCGCTGCATGGACTCTTCGTGTGGAAGGATAAACTTTTCTCATAATCCATCCCTACGGCGTTCTTCATCCAGGCACCGTGAGTGTGTGTGAGAGAGAGAGAGAGAGAGAGAGAGAGAGGAGGCAAAGTGGGAAATTCTCAAGTACTTTGCGCGCGTTCCGTACCCGCGATTCCCCGGATATTTCCACGGAAACTGGAGGAATTGAACCCGCAGTGTCGATGATAGTGCACAATAAAGAACAAAAAACTGAGACTGAGAGGAAACTTTGAGGCCACCGCGTTTACGAGAAAATGAAACGTTTGCGTTTTTATACAAGCTTCGAGGAAAAATTTGAGATGTTGAAGGAACATCATCGAGACAAAAAAGTGTTTAAGTTCTTGCAAGGTTTGACATTGACGGGTTTGTAATTGCATCGCTAGAGCTTTTTTGTTATTTAGTTATTTTATATTAGAATTTGAATAGACGAAATAATTATCGTCCTGAACAAATTAATCCTCTAGGCAGCCTTCAATGTTCACTACAAATTTATCAATGAAGGCAGTTTTCACGAAGGGTGTCAAGTCGTAGGAAAATGAGTTCCGAGTTGCCTGTGGAGTTTTGAAGTTTCTAAGAAGGTGGAACAGGAGATCGAGAACGAGCCTGGCAGCAGTTTCCTAATCTAACTCGAACATTTCTCAATTTCACACACAAACACACACACATGCGTGTTTGCGTACTCCGTCATTGAAGTACCCGTAAGAGTCTCGCGGATTTAAATGCAATTTCCACGACAAAATTCTTCAAACGAGCTACAAAATCAAGAACTTTGTCGATGGATAGAATTTGAAAAATATTGGAATCAAAATTTTATTAAACTTGCAGTACGACACTTCGATCGATCAAAGATGGCAATGTCGAGAAGTTTAAGAGATAGACAGTAAGATGGCGAATAGAAGGAAGTTTGAAGGTCGAGAAGCTAAAGGTTCACTTTGGATCGCATAAAGTCTCTGTCTCTCTCTCGAGTTTCATGGAGCTATTACTGTAGAACGCGTGTAATTTAATTGGCGACACTTGGACCCGAGAGCATTGCACGGTTGCAACGCAATAGAAGATTAAAGCACCAACGACGTCACTATTCCGTAAACTAGGAATTTGTACCATCGTCGTACAAGACTGTGTATTCCAGCATCGTGGAGGAGGCTTTGGCTGGATCGTGCTATCTACTGTCCCGGGGACGATTAATACCTCCCGTAATTTCGCGGATCTAAACCCCGTAATTAATCCGTCATGCGCGATGTTCATCGTACTCCCTTGATCGCGCTTCAAACTCCCCGTTGAAGTATTTCATCTTTGTGCGCATCCGCCGTCTCATTATTATACGCGAAATTCAACCTCGGACGATAAAGTCCACGTTCCTGTAATCATTCCGTGACTGGCGCGTTCTTTCGGGAAGAACAAGTCGACAGTCGCGATCGAAGCAAGGTGAGTTATTCTAAACACGGCATTTGCATTTATGCAAATTACTTACGAACTGGAATAATTAATGCGTCGTAACGTTGCGAATAAATTATGTAAACTCGGAGAGAATGGAATCTTGACTCCGTTTGATATATTAGAATTCTCGTAAAAAAGCAACCTTTATAATTGTCTCGTGTCGTAATCGGGAGAACTACAATCCGCGAAGCTGTCGCTCGTACTCGTGAAGTTGAAATGTACGAAGCAACAATCGACGAGGCAATATGCCGATTCGATCAAAATCGAAGCTGGCTCTAGATTGTACAATTTCAACGTTTCTCGTGTTATCGGTTACCGCAAAGTCACAACCGGAATGTCACGTATCGCTCGTACTCAAAGCTGACCACTGTCGGTCGTATTTACGGAACAAGTTGAACAAGTGGACCGTATACCTCCCCCCCCTCCTCTACAATTCCAGCTAACTCGTGTTCCTATCGAGCCCCTCCGGTATGTCCCTACCTCGGGTCATTTCGACATCAAAGATCACCCTCGTGACACCGTTCGAAATTATACCTGGATAACGTTGGAGCAGAGCGTTTCCATCGCTATAGCCTATTGGCTTGTAGGACATACGAATCGACACGGTTCACATCGAGGTCCAAGGATTCACCGTTCCGGAGCGTAATTTACCGATTGATCGACGAGGCTCGGGAAATTCTAGATATTGCCAAGAGGAATAAGGGAACCCCTGAGTTTTCTCTAATTTGGTCGAACCACTTTAGGAATCGATCTCGATTCACACGAGGTCTGCCTATCATAGAACTTATCAACGTAATACAAAATTATGAACTTTCGAGAATTCTGGGTATTATCTTAAACGTCCCCTTTTCTCAAAGATCTTGTCGGTTATCGATGGATACCGGTAACTGGTGACTACAAAATCAGCCTAGGCGCACGTAAATAGGGAGTGGAGTAGAGATACTCGCGTGGAGCGAGTTAAAAAATAAGCAAAAAAAGTAAGAGTACATGCGGTGGATGGACAGTGGCCAGAAGACTCTCCTCGCAACATCCGCATCCTCTTGGTACGTTTTACGTGGTTCAATGGTCGTGGTAGTGGGTATTGATCCACTAGGACAGTGGCAACCTCGCTGAGTTTCAACCATCAGAGTGGACTCGTGCATCGCGATGTTTCTCGGAGCCGCGCGCTTTATCCCAATTCAACCAACCTCCTCCTTCTCCTTCGACCCCTCTACTTGCCCAAAAACTCTCTTGCTTCCTTCCAGCTGGACCAATCCCATTTTTCGAAAGTGGCGAGCTACACGTATGCGGCAAACGGACGCTCGAAGCTACGCTCGCAGCTTTCGGACGTCGCAAACCGTTTCTCCCTCTCAATCCTAGGAGAGACGTTGCGCACTCTTGCGCGATACTAATAAATTCTCTCGGACTTTTGGGCCAATCCAATACCAGCGCGTTGCCAGCATAGCAAAAAAAGAGGTAATAGGACAAAGTTCCCGGTAGGTGGGACGAAAGGAGAACGAAATCCTTTTTGAATGTTTACGTGGCCGCTAGTAGCGAGCTTTGTGCAACTGACCGCGGTTGAGTTATTCCAGGAAACCCCCCTCCCCCCATCGCCGTGGGTTATACGCGGATAAAAGTTCCAGTGAATAACGTCTTCTTTAGATTCGATAGCATTCACTCGCTGACAAACAACTCGACGGGAGATATTTTAGCGCGCCTTTTGAAAATCGTGAAATATTAAATCACGAAACGCGGTGATGTTCCTTTGGAGGGGGGTTCAAAGCTTTTTCAAAAGTTGTAACGTCCTCTCTGGAATTGGATACGCGAACGAAATTTGATATTTAAGATGAAATGTTTACCGGCGAACTTGAATGAGCACAAGCTCGAGCAAAGAGGAGGAGGCGGAAAAGGGGAAGTGCTAAAATATCGAAGCATCGGGGTTGAATGGGTTCAACTCGTTTTGTTCTTTACACGCAATTCGAAAGCACCATCTGCGAGACAGTAAATAGCTTGGGTTATGATTGTGACGAAAGCGGCGCTACCTCCCTCCTCCCGCTCTTTCGCTCGCCACTGTTTGAAATGTAAGCTTTTATGAGATCGTTTTCATTTAACGGCGCGTGCAGAAACAGCCTCGTAACGCCAAGCTTCGTACGTAACGTCGGCGGAGACCTTTATAAAGCGATGCGAAACA
The DNA here is from genome assembly GCA_030522965.1 of Tryphoninae sp. A BG-2022a. Classification (NCBI taxonomy): domain Eukaryota; kingdom Metazoa; phylum Arthropoda; class Insecta; order Hymenoptera; family Ichneumonidae; species Tryphoninae sp. A BG-2022a. The sequence continues at coordinate 5,264 of JAPYZT010002709.1, forward strand.
TTTCGTTTTTTTCGTTATTTTTGTACGACCAAGCCTGGTTAAAATGGATCACGTCGCGGTTCCAACAAAATCCCACGACTTTTTCAAGCGTTAGACAAAAATTTGAAAAAACGAAATGTCAATGTAACGTATAAAAATGATAATGATTTTTTACTAGGACAATAACGGCAATAGCGACGAGACACCATTTTACCTTGGGTTGCGAAAAAAAAAATACCAGTCACCGGGGGGGGGGGGGGGGGGAGAGAGAGGTACTAAAATTATGAAGAAAAAAAATAAATAAACAATAAAGAAAAAGTTCTATTATTTCTCACCTCACATATTTTACGCTTTAAACTTTCAAAAGGGAAAAGGAGAGTGGCAGGAAAATTTCTGGGAAAAGTTTCCTTAAGAGCGACTTGTTATGCTCGAACATTATTACACAAGTTTTAGTCGGGAGGAAAGAGGGGGGAAAAGAGAGCGTCTCCCTGATGTGATCGAGCGTAGCCACTAACAAGTTCCACATCGACCAATAACGGATATTTTAATTAACGGCGAAACTTTGTTTCGCCGTCGTGCCGACGAAAAAAAAAACACACGCACACAAGAAGTTTTTACGTCTACTTTGGGAGCTTTAGGATATTTATCGGAGCTGAGAGTTGGCTCTCTCTCTCTTTCCCGTGTTACCTCGTGTTAAAACTATGAGAATATAAATATCTAGGTAAACCTAAGAGAGGTATACAAGTATTTCTCGTTGCTACGTAAAAATATTTTTATTTCAGTTTGCCACAGTAACGATCGATCAATTTTTTAAATACAATATCAATATTACTGTCCTCTTTACGACGGCGAAGGCGAACGATACATCGTTCGATTATTTTTATTCCGATCCTCGTTGTAAATATTGCCGATCTCGTTACGGAAGATTCGTTTTATTTTTCGTTTATCGTTTTAGCGATAGCATCGTTACACCTGATGGAAATTTCGTTCTTCGCACGATAAAAGGTTGAATTTATCATTGATAAATCTCGAAAAATGTTGGAACGTTATAATGTTTATATTTCAAATTTTTGTATCGAGTTGTAATCGTAATCGCGTATTGCTAAGGTTCGAGGCAGCATTCCATTGTGATATTATTCTTGACTTTATTTCCTATAGCTGATACCATTAGGGTATTACCGAAAGCTTTACCAGTCGATAATACATCGGGTGAACACTCGCCTAAACCGATAGCTCGAAATGAAGCCCTGGTTGCCCCCACTAGCCTCAACATACCACCCCTGGCCAATCATCTAGGATCAATTTCTCCATCGGTGCTTATCTCGTACAATACTGCCTGATTACCGATACAAACATGTATTCGCGCGGCTATTCCATCTCGTCTAACCCAATTTCCCCGAATTGGTGTAAATTAACCGACGCTTCATTGGAAAGTACTCGTATCCTCGTTCATTAGCAAATTTCCAATTTTATAGAAAATTCCTTGTATCGACATGAATAAACACAAATCATACTTTATCGATAATGACGAATCGAATGTCACAGTGATGAAACAAAAAACTTGTCTCTCCGGACTCTAATCAATGAAAGAGAAACGAATGGGATGAAATTGACAATTATTGAATACAAATTTTGATATTAATTTTAGGATGATGAATTTAATATTGGGAAAGTGCGCTACAGCCAATTTGGAAGATAATCTACGAGAGTGGAACGTCATCAGCGCGCGGACCAATATTTATTTACCCGTTCGATTGCTTCTAAAGGGGTCGTCGTCTTTAGTGAGATCTCCTCAAATTTCACCTCGATATAGGATCTACGATGAATAGGGATGAGTATGCAAATTCAACGGATAGAACAGTGGGATAGGTTTATACGTGGACACGCGGAGTTGGATCTATAATCATCGATCATGATAGCCATGCAGTTTAATGCGTGCGCGTTCGATCGGATAGTTCCAAGCACTCACGCTGATGGCTGCAACTCCGGCACTTCCGTCGTCTCTAACATTCCTCTCAAGGCGCCATCTACATGCTACTAGGTTTATACAATATAGCCAATGTATAAGTGATGTATAACGAAATTCGATTTAATCCTTGGACGACGAATTTCGTTAATTATAATTCGAATTATTTCTCGCGAATGAAATTTAAATGTAATTACGATTATAAGTTAAGAGATTAAAATTTAATCGATCCGAATAACGAATGCCAATTGTTTTATAATTTTAACAGAAAATCCAGGAACTGCAACGAATTATCTTGATTGAGTCCGATTGCAAGTTGACATTTTTTAATTTCAATCACCTTCACCGCAGGAACTCGCGTACACGTACGTCGAGTCACGAAATCGTCGAAGCGAATGTTCAATTATTCGCGTCAGCATTAGGGAAAATTAGCATAAACAACGAGCATTATACCGAATGTTCCGTGCAGCAATGTTGCATAAGTAAATCCGTTACGTGGAAATTCATTAGCGATGGTAAATTCGTTCGGAACGGTAGTGGAAAAATTATATATCGTTTCGAGAGCTACCTTTTACTTTTCGCTTGAATACGGTTCGCTCTCTATCGAAAGCCTATTTCAGTCGATCCTTAAAGCCACCTGTACGTATATATTTGAAGCACGCTCGATTGTGCTATAAAAGCCGTCTCTCATTTTCCTGTGTTCGCGCAACAAACTCCGCACTCGGAATCTTAATAACTCGATTCGTATGCAACGAGGGAAGAATACATTTTTCATGGCTGTAGTACGAACGTAGGGAAAGAGGCGCAATGGAATTTGTGTACGCCTCCCCTCCCGATAGAGGATCGATGCACCGTTGTTGCGTAATAGGAATGCGATACAGGCCATCAAAATCGAAATATCGATTCGTAAATTATTGTCGAAGGGGGAATGAAAAAAAAAAAAAAAAACTTTTTTAAAAGCATTCGTGACGAGTACGAAGGAGTATGATTAGTCCGTAAATAATTTCGATCCATATTTATGATTAAAATTTAAACGCCTATATGTAATCAAAAGAGAATTGGACAATTTTCAATTACCGATCGAATCTCTCTTCTTCGAATTCATTTCATCGCTTTTCAAAAGGAAACATACTTGATTTTTGGAACGTTGGAAAATATACGAGGGATTTTTGTTAGGACATAAAAACGTGCTGACTCGAATTTTTTAGTATGAGGAGAGAAGTGGGTACAGGTAAAAGGAAAAAAAAATGTCCGAGGCAAGAGAGGGAAGATGGAGTGCGAGATTGATTAGACGCGAGGAAGAGAGAGAGGCGAGTTCGCTTTCGACCTCTTCCCCTGATCCTCTCTGGCCGGTTGCCCGGAACACACACACACATTCATACAGAGAGAGGGAGAGAGATGGAGAGAAAGTGGACCTTCGCAGTTCACCGCCAGTACAAACTTTGCCATCGGCAGTCTTCAACCCCCACCCAGTCACCCAGTCACCCTCACGGTCCTGCTCTTTCGCTCTCTCTCTCTCCTGCTAGCTTTTCCAACTGACAAGGGAGAACGAGATGGGCAGAGAGAGAGAGAGAGAGAGAGAAAGCTGACATCCGTGATTAATTATCGTACAAGGTACTGACGTACCATCGAACTCACCCTCCACCTTCTACTCACACCGAGGGTTTCTCGAAACGTCGAGAATTCTATAGGAGCGAATCTCTGGTTACAGCCAATGCCGATCCGGGGTTCAATTCCAGCCGCCAATCACGCGCATACCTGGCAATTTCTAAACCACGACTTTCTTTTTACGATTCGAGCCGATGCTGGTAAATTCGATAATTAATAGTAATTGAGAGGGCGATGGACGCTTTTAATCTTATCGTATCAATTGATTATCGTACAATATCCCTCCCTCGTTTTCTCCTAACCCTTTGACCATCGCGACAAAGAATTCTTTCGGCAACGTTTCCAGACTGGAATTTAACGCGGTGAGAATTCCCAATGTCGCGAGGAAAATCAAGACACTCCAGAGAGAAACATCAAGACAGGAATTTAATTCGTTACAACTGTCCGAACCTTCTCGAGTAATTGAAATGGAATTGGAACGAAGAAATTCCATTAAATGACAATGTTGTTACAAATTCGTTATTGCGTTACGTTCTATCGCATCGTGGGAATATTTTTTATTTTTGCGCCGGATATTTGTCGATGAAGATTTTTTAACCGTTTGCAAAAATCGGACATCGACTTATCAATTATCGCCGTAATATTTCAGAAGACTTTGAAAGCCGCTGCTTTATTTATCGCTCCGAGGGAGGATCGCGAAATCGGATAAATTTCTTGGCAGACATTTCCGTGTTCCCGGAGAGATCGTCGTATATTTCCTTTCAACCGCGTACGGGGACATACTTTAGGTTCGAGTAATCCTAGCACGAATTATTCCACAGTCACGTACGTCGTGGTACACGCGACACATAAATCAAGCGATGCACCAAACCGCAACTCTCTCTCTTCTCCTTCTCCACCAACCCCCGGGTGGCACGAATAGCGAGAGATAAGTTTTCGTACAATCGTGGAATCTGTTAGAGACCGAGGAAGAGACAAACTCGACTATGTACTTGTCGCGAGCTTTGCTCGAAAGGAACGAAAAGCCCTTTCGTTATTCACGCATTTTAAATTATTTTTCAAAAGTAGAATTTAATATTGGAATTTTGCGATATTAAGAAGGAAAAGGATTTATCGAAAGATTTGAACTTATATTTAATTTTATACGAGTCAATTGCGTAATCGGAATTCTTACCGATCTTGAGACTTGAGAAAATTCTTGAAGGTCACTGGAGAATCGGTGATTCGTAATTCGGGGAGTTTCCACGACCTTACTTAGCGATTTATTCTCGAAAGCCTGTATAATCGTAATCGGCTAAGCTAATTTGAAATCTTCGAGCCTCTGAGGAGGGTAAGCTTCGAAACTGAGCCTTGGAAGTCTCACGAGCAACGACGTTCCTTTTGACAAAAGGAAGCCGAAGATTCGAGTCGATTCCCCGGGTCTCCGTCCGGGGTTTCAACTTTAATTAACTTTTCATAGTGACGAAGATCGAATTAACTCGCGCAAAATAGATCCAAGGCGCGCTCGTGCTATGACACAATACCGAATTCGTATTGAAAGGAACATCGACGAATTGACGAATAAAAAACTGTTATGGGAAAAAAGATAACAAAAAATTTGAATAAAGTTGGATCGAGTTCCTCCGTTCCTCTGGTAGCGGATTGCTGGTTTATATCCCGGTATTATGATTTTGTATCGACCCTGGTTCTGCCTGTGTGCCAAGTTGTATTTTTTTTATGGGATTTTCTAGTCGGGAGAAAAACGGAAAGAGCGAGGAGTCGAGGACGAGCGAGGGAAGATGGAGAGCTCGAGTGGCCGGTCGACCAGGGTAGCTATATACGAGAAGAGGGTAGATTGCCAAGGGCGATAACACCGGTGTGATCGGACTTGTCCGACACACCAGATTTTTGCCTCTTACCACCACTCCCTTTGAACGATAGCCGACCGAATCGAAAACTCCAGTCGGGTCAGCCAAATCTCGACGAAATCGGCCCGCCGCCGCCATATTGGAAGTCGTCTTTCCACTAGCTTTCGGTCACACGGATTCGTCTTCGCGACCAACAAGCTACGATACAAATCGACGGGCCAATATTCGAAAAGCCACTGGCTTCTGGATTTGTCGAACGAAAGAACCCGGCGAGTCAATGGAAACGGTCACTTTCCACCATTCTCATTTGCTAGGGAATCGAGGACACGTTTGGTCAGCCGAATTTTCTCGGAGAACGCGTTCCATCCAGGAAAGGCGTATCTCGACTCGTCGATTCGAAAATTTGATTCGATTTCAGGAAAACGCTTATCGACGGATGGTAATCGAAAAAATGTCGTTGAAAACAAAATCGAAAATTTGGTGAAATGTATTTATTCTATTCGATTCGAATAGAATTCGTTTGAATCAAATAAATTTTCTTTTTTTACCTGTAAATCCAATAATCTCTAAATTTCAAATTATTTGGGCAATATTCAAATTATTACAATACTAGGGCAATCAATCGGAACGGAATCGGAATATTGTCGATCTGTCTTGGCCCTCTGGGGCTTTGCTCTTCGATTCCACTTTCATTTGAAACGTCATTCGACGCATCTCCGCGACGAGTTCTCGATAAAGATCGCTCTTCCCAGCCGGTTGGCCAGCGCTATGTATCCAGGCGCGGCGCGCGGTATTTTACTCATTCGGCGGACGAAGTATAGAAAAAACGAAAAAGAGAGAGAACAAATTGACACGCCCTCGGGCTGTAGTGCCAGGTGCCATCGTATTTCTCTCTCTCTCTCTCTCTCTCTCTCTCTTGAATTGCAGTTGACACTGTGGTGCCGAGTAACGAGAATTCTCCGTGTACCAAACACCCCGGTGAAACTCAAATTAGCGACTATTCCCCCCGGCTCTACCACACCGACCAGCGAGAAAAACTCGTCGGTCAAAAAGCTTTTTTTTATTCCCACCCGACTCAACAATATCCTATTTCTTTCGTAAAACACAAAAAATTGTTCCTCCGTATCGAAACAAAATATATAAAAAATATATCGAAAGAAACATATATTTTTGATCGTTTAAGCCGAGGCGAGCATTTAAATCGTTCGAAAAGCCCTAGATAACTTCTATTTCCGGGTCACGAGTGAAAAAATATGAATATTTCATCGCGAGCCACGGACGATTTTTTTTTCAATAGCCGTATCGATATATCGAACACTGACAACTTCAACAGGCAGGACGAAAATCGTATATAAAAAAAAGCTTCTCGAACAAAAAAACACCATAAAAGAAGAACGAAAAAACATGGTGAAATTCGCTCAAGAGGGAGGAAGAGCGAAGGGTTAGTGTCGGACGTGTTTACACTGTTGGCCGGTCAAATGCGTCATACCCGAGTACTGGCCGAGAGGAAGAGAGGGTTTTTCGTATATAGGGAAAGAGTGGACACGGGTATAGGTGAAATTTCTGGTCGCTGCGAGAAGTGTAGAGGAGCACCGCGATAGTGGCTCTTCACCCGGGCTGAAAGCAATTTCCGGGCTTTTCCCGTTGTTTGCCAGTCGCACACATCGCCCTAACTTAGGCTCTCGTGCCCAAACGAATTTTACCGATTCTCCCATCCGACACTATCCGTTACCTCGCGGGGCTATAACACACGCGGGTGTGCACGCGGGGCTTGTACCAACGTTACACGTGTTCTTCTTGTATAATCGAACCGGCAAACCCACCGGTTCATACCCATCCGATAGTTTACTCCCATCCTCGCTAAACGCGTATACATTTCTCGTTCATGAATTTTAGTCAAAGTTGACCGAACTCTTTACTCCCGAAACCTGACGCTTTTTGTTTCATCCCGACTTTTTAACCGATCAACGCGACAAATTCCGTTCCACGATGAAATATTTGAGGCGTTATCAAAATTTAGATTGCAAATTAACGCGCGCGCGCATGCGCTAATAAATATGCATTTTTTCCTCTCTCTCTCTTTTTCCTCGGTGGTATCGCGATGGAATTAAGCGAATAATTGAATTTTCTAGGAAATCAAATTTTCTCTTAGTTTTCGCAAGCTTTTATAACATTTTTCCCTGTGGTTATCGGCCTGCGCGATATTACCTAAAAAAATATAATAATATGAAAAAAAAAAAAAAAAAAAAGATAAACTTTCTTTTTACAACTGACCTGACCCGATTTTTCGTAATAAATAAACTAGTTTTTTCGTCTGTTCGCCCCCTGTCTTGATCTCAGCGAGTCAAAAATAATTACAAAATGTATCTCTCGAGCTGTACTTGGCTGGCCTATAACGCTTTCAGTCCCAGAGCCAGAAAGAGAGAGAGAGAGAGAGAGAGAGGGAGAGCTCACAAGCTGCATTATTAATGAAACACGCTACGTGCCTGCTTTCCCCCCCCCCCCCCGCCTCTACAGCGCTTCGCCACCGCCCTCGCAATCCGCCCTCTCTATCTCTCGTCCTCGTGGCTCCTCTCGCATTTCCTTTCCCATTCCCGCATCTCTTCGCGCATTGTTCTCTGTACAGTCTCATCTCGTTCCCGTTCTCGTTCCCAATGTGAACTTCTATGTCGCACCGACGACATCTTTGAATTTCATTACGTGTCTCGTGTTTGCCCTTTCGTGGGCGTGGTATGCACCGACAATACGATTCAAACCAAGTGTGATAAAATATCACACGTACGTATAATATGATGCTCACTTCGTATTCCACCGTGTAACATACCACAATGTGTGTATACACATCGTATATCAGGCGTGTCTCGTATGTTTCGCCCGAAAATAAAACTACGACGAAAGTATTCAAATTTAAACGAGATTCGCGCCAAAATGTCGAAACGCATATATCGCATCCGAGATACGCGATATCGGGCAAGGGACAAAGAATTCACCGAGGGACGATGACCTCTTATCGTAACTCATGGACGATCAGCTGTTAGCAAGACAATCGATAATTTCGTATAGTCCGCTATTTCTATTCCGTTCTACCACGGTCGTACGTGGCTTAGTCCGTCTCGACGTGCTCATGCTCTCGCGTGATATACCGTGGGGTGCAAATTTGCTATCAGCGTGACACGCACGCACGCATCCGTATATAGACGTACGTTACATATTTATTACATCGTGCTTACCAGAAAGAGAGTTACTTACGGTCTTGTTATCGTAGGACTGATAATGTGGGTGGTTACAATTCCCTCCCGGGGCGAAATTTGTTGAGAGATCGGGAATAAGCGACATCGAGTGGAGTGATGAGGATCGAGGTGAGGGTCCAACGTATACTAGACGGTGTATGTATATGCTGCCCTCGTGGATCTTTCAAAACGGCAGAAACTTTACATTCTGAATGAGCGGAAGGTGCTAGAGGGTCCATGGACCCTCCCATAGCTGCCTCGCCAGGCAGAATTGAATTAGTGAAAAATTGACTAATTCAATTAGTAAATGCATGTTGTATTTGTAAACAACTTATGTAGAAAAAAAGTTGTGCAAATAAAACTGGTTTATATATATATATAGCAAATGCATGTTTTCCTGGTGAAATAGTGACAAACGCCCCGGTTCACTGATAGAATAGTAAACAAAAGTAGTAAATTAGGCTTACTAAAGCAAATTAGTAATACGATTGACTATTATTTAGCTAATACAGGTTTCCTAATTCATTAGTGATATTACACGATCACTAATCAATTAGTACAGGACTCAGCGATCGACCAATCATAGGAGCCAGCTCCCAACCCGTTCCTTTGTTCTGCCGTTGTGATTTCGGAGGCGTCATTTTCCCATGTCAGTGAGTTCATGCGCAGTGCGAAAAGGCGAATCTTATTTTATAAAAGTTTTAAGGG
>JAPYZT010002710.1:0-14594 GCA_030522965.1 Tryphoninae sp. A BG-2022a
ACGTGGTTAAATGTTACTAATTTTTATAGTGATCATTTTTGACTAATCGAATTAGTGTTTTTCCACTAATCATTAGTGACCGACTTTCCGCTAAATGAATTAGTAAAATGTGATTAAAATTTAGTGAAATTTCACTAATTCAGATTTAGAGAGTGGCATTGACCCGGAGGCTAGCGACTTGTGCACTACAAAGGAAATAAGCTCTAGGGAATTGGACGAGCAGTACAAATTTCGACTCGGGTCTCGACAATACCAAACATTCTACATTAATGTAACCATACAGCTAAATATTTTCGCGGCAAATCCATACGCGTATTATAAATTACGAGATGACGGAACAATTTTGCATTATTTCGTAAAAATAAAGACAAAGTCTGAGAGAAATATTTTTATAAAAATATTTAAAGCTGAAAGAATGGTGGAGTTTGTCAGTATTCTTGTAATATATGGATTTATTATTAAACACATTATGTTAATTTTTGGAAAAATAATACACAGTTGTTCACTCGAGGAGCAAGGCAAAAGATTTATTTCGTTCCTTTTCTTCTCGTTGTTTGGATATGAATGACCGCTATTTAGGGGTAAATTGCCGAGCTATCGGATAATGGAAATGTAATGCTCGACGTAATACTCTCGGGCTGTACGCTGCAGCCTAAACTACAGGGAAGAAAAATTGTTCACTTTCGTCTCTGGGTTGTCGAGACAATATTTTGTTTGTCCAACGAGAGAGAGAGAGAGAGAGAGAGAGGGAGAGACTGCAGAGAGCGTCACGTCCTCGTGACGTGTGAGAAATGCCACCATTACACGTGCAATGTAGCACGCGCTATCCACCCTGGGAACTGTATAGAATTTTTCAGCAAGCTCTACCCGGTATTACGAGCCAACCCGAATCGACCCAAACGTTCGCTTCGACACAAAAATACAGTAGCGCATGTTTCATGGCTTCTGGGAAGAGTAAATATTTCAATTCTCCGCATCGAATGTTGCTAAATTTTTTCCAACTCCAGTCCGATTAATTTTTTATCCTGCCAAGAATTATTTTGTCGTAATAAAATATCGTACAACAATTTGTTCAAGGTCTTCGATCGCTCTAAGAAATAAACTCATTGTTGGTAATTTTGCTTATTACTCGATTTGGAACGAAACAATATTCTCACGCAAAAATATCAAAATTTATCGAGCATCCTCGAGTTTCAACGAGGCTCGAAGAGCTTCGGAGCTCGACGCAGCTCCAGATGAAATGTCAAAAATTAAAATAACAATCGCTATATGCGATTTTAATGTTATTTAACCCTTAAATGTATGATGATGTATATGTACATCTATGTTTGCTTCCTTACGTAATTTCTAAACGGTAATTCAAAAACCGTATGTTTTACTTTTAATATCTATTTATACAAATATTTATCTATACAAAAAAAAAATTTTCTTTATTTTTCCCTTAATTTATGTTTAATTATCTACCTGTTTCAATTTTTCACACCTGGCAAAACCCTCGATTGGAGCACCTCTCCTCTCGTTCTCAATAGCCAGAACAGTCGCGTTTTCGAATCGATACGCGTCGATTAAAAATGAAAAAATGAAAAACGTTGTTCGTGCACGCTATTCTTGGAACGAGGCAGGTCTCAAGAAATTTGCGTGATTAAAGCTATCGTTTGAAACAAGGAAGCATGAAAAAACAAATGAAAGGGGGAAAATAAATAAATAAAAACGGGCGAAACGGGAGTCGGGGATCGCGTAGTAAATTCGACTGGCTATCCGCGCTCCATTTATTACAAGAAGAACTCTCGCAGTGCTAGAAAGCAACGAAGATGTCGAGCTACTATACCAGGAGGGAAAGAATGAGGGGGAGAAAGAAGCAGAGAGAGAAAAGGAGACTGGAAACTCGTAAGTCTTAGCTGGCGAGGCGTGCACACGAGTTCCTCGCTGTTCTCAGTGTGCGCGGCATTCGCGCGACTCTTGGAAAACTTTTCTTCAAACTGGAGAAAGAGAAATGGACAAGAGGGATGAAAGAAACTGGGAAGAAAAAAGATGAGAAAAATAGAACAAGAAGACGCGAACGGTAGTACACGCTCGACTAACTTTGGCAGCTGTCGCTTGAGCGCATTTTGTGGAATACGTAAAGCTCGACGAAAAAGCATTGGGAGATTCGAGAAATGCTGCTGGGGAATATCGTTCCTTTCGGGATTTTCAAATAAAAAAAAAAAAAAAAACACGAAAGATCAATGGAATTTTTGTTTGAAAAACTAATTTTTTCATGGAATTGCAAATTCAATATTTGCAAAAATAGAGAAATATACAGAAAGCACATATATAAAAAAAAACAACAAAGTTTGATGAGAAATTGGAAATATTTGTTTTTTACGTGTATTTGCGACGAGATTTTTTTTTTTTTTTTTCAAGGATCAATCAGTTGGTCCCTTGCGCATCGTTGCTGGATCGATAACATCTAAAATGAAAGTCGAGCACGTTGGAAAAAATGCGAGAACGTTGGGGAACGCACTGGAACGAAATTGTGCGTTTCAGATTGTGCGTATATGTATAGTTAACGTGCAGATCGTTCTCAAAGGGGAATCGGAATTGGAGAATTTCTCTCTAATGAACGGTGGCGAGCAAACTGTTTGATTTTGCGTGACCGACGAACCGCTGGGGAGCTCTGCGACGAGCCAGAAACGGGGCGAGAGCATAGCACGAGGACAAAAAATCGCGACGGTCATGTTCACGCTTGATCGAAACTCGAACGTCGACCGAAAGCTCTCGTTTCAACCTCGCGAGAATAGATACGTGACCAAGGGAAACGGAGGGAGAATTCTCATGGTAGATGGGCAGAAATCGAAAAACTACGTTTCGACCTCTGTCGGTCAATTTGTGAAGTATTATAGAAATCCGCCCGGTTCAGATAGCGTGCCGGTTACGGATAAATTCCATTTGGCAAGAGGGCCAAATGTCATGCATGCGATGTCATTGTTTTCTAAAGATATCTTTCTTTTAAAAAAATTCCGCTTCGCTACGGCAAACGTCGTTTTATTTAATAATATTTGATAATATTTTATAATATTTTATAATATTTTATAATATTTAACAATATATAATAATATTTAATAATATTTAACAATATTTAATAATATTTAATAATATTTAATAATATTTAATAATATTTAACAATATTTGATAATATTTAATAATATTTAATAATATTTAATAATATTTAATAATATTTGATAATATTTAACAATATTTAATAATATTTAATAATATTTAACAATATTTAACAATATTTAACAATATTTAACAATATTTAAGAATATTTAACAATATTTAAGAATATTTAACAATATTTAACAATATTTAACAATATTTAACAATATTTAACAATATTTAACAATATTTAACAATATTTAACAATATTTAATAATATTTAATAATATTTCATTGTTTTAACTAATCGACGTAAATTTATGCACGTAAATATTTTTACAAAAATCCAAGCGAGGGTAATTCTTTATTTTGCANNNNGTTTGTACAACGATTGAGTAATTGCACCGGTAAACTGGGCTAACAAATGAGAACAAACCTAGGACATATATAAAGAGAAAAAGAGAGGTAAAAAAGAGTGAAACGTGGTAAAAGTTTCTCATACACGTTGGCCAAAACAAAATGCGAATCGATTCGTTCAAATTCTGGAATGGCGTGTTTCGCTCGCGTAAGCTCGTTGAATTTGTATGCCCAACCGTTCCGGCCGTCAATCCTGAGCCGTTCTCTGCTGGGGGACAAAAATAAATTCAAGAGCATAAAAGTCAACCTTTCTTCCAGAGCTGAGAAAAGAAATTTCCGGCAAATACGTGTCGCATATAATTTACAAAAATGCTAATTTACCATACGCTTAGAATTAAAAATAATTTAAAAAATCATTTAATTGTGGAATAATAATAAATATTTAAAATGAAAAAAAATAAAATATTCGTTTGAAAGATATTTTATCCCTTTCATTTAAAATGGGACACTCGATATTTGTCGAATGACCAAGTCAACCAAAAGCGAGGATATGCGATCCAGGAAACGTAATGTATACGTGTCAAGATAGCAAGCGCGTGTATCATTGGCTCGTAAGTCCAGGATCGTCTCTCGCTCTTCCTCGAGCTCAAATGCCAGAAAGCACCGCCCTGTGGAATAATGCATTATTGCATTTTCCGAAAGTCCGAGTGGCACGAAATGTATCTTGCTCTTTCTCTCTCTCTCTCTTCTTCACTATGTCAGTTCTCGTCGTGATCGTTTCACATTTTCTCAAGAAAATGCCTCGGGCACGTTAGCTCGTCGCATGCGAATCGTGCCGAATCGATTCAAAAATGTGAAAAAAGTAACGCACGCAAAAATGTTGTGTATACTCAATGAGAGAAAAAGAAAAGATTATTCGCTCTTATAAAGTCGCGTATTATGCCAGAAAACAACGAAACAAGAAATAAATTAATTGAATAGCTAGCGACAATATTTGCTATATTTTTCATAGAATTTTTCTCTAAAATACATGAAGGTGACTTTTTTATGTTACTTGAATGTGTTTAAGCCAATAAGAGAAAAAGAAACGAACATTATACGCTCTTATAAATTCGCGTATTACATCAGTAAACAAGGAAATAAGAAATAAATTAATTGAACAGTTAGCGACAATATTTACTACATTTTTCATACAAATGTCCTCTAAAATACGTCGAGCTTTTTAATGTTACTTAAATGTGCTTGAGTCAATAAGAGAAAAATCAACGAAAATTATACGCTCTTATAAATTCGCGTATTATATTGGAAAACAACGAAACAAGAAATAAATTAATTGTATAGCCAGCGACAATATTTGCTATATTTTTCATACAAACTTTCTCTAAAATACATGAAGGTAACTTTTTTATGTTACTTGAATATGCTTGAGGACAAACTGTTTTATTACGCAATCTTCACACACAGCCCTTTGGATGAAAAGATGAGCAAGTATGCAAATCACTGTAGCGGTTCGCCCCGAGCTTTATCAAATAAGACTCCCAAAGTATCGAGGACGTCTACTCGTCGTCCAAGCGAAGAATCTAATTTGGCTAGTAGTTCACGTAGTTCGAGTAGTACAAGACTCGAAATATAGTTCACCTCCTCTTCTATGCTCTGCTACGCTTCCAACATCCTTCGACATATGTCCTGTATATATATATATATATATATATATATGTATATGTATATATATCGTTAGATATCCATGATGTAGGAGATTTGAATAGGATTGTACCGAAAAGCTACTTTGCATGTTCGACAATTCCTCGTCTTCTTCCACCCCACCGACGAGGGAATACTCGGGAACAGTGAAAACGATACAATTCCCTTGAAAAACAATTTCGTAAAGCGGAATACCCAATTCCGAGATCTATCGGAGCATCGTGATGGGCAAATTTTATTCGAAGGTCGAATAAAAAGCAAACCTAGATTTCTCGCATTTGTCGAAAAATATTTGTTTATAAATCAAGCAACAAAAAAAATCAATCATACCTGGTCCATAATTAAAAAAAATTGAATGGACACGCCTCTCTTGTACACAATCACCTTCGATATTCCTTGAAAAACGAACTTGCGACGATGACTGACGTTGCTAACATTCACGTAGAGGAGCGAAACGGTGAGAACGGTTGGAAGAACAGAAGAGAAATCGTTTGGACTCGTAGAGGTCGATGTCTTACGCGAACAACGCCAGGAGTAATTAAGGGCCGGTGGTGTTGAGCTATAGGAAGAGAATGAGAGGAGTGAAAGGAGGAGGGGGGGGTGCAAAAGCTATGAGAGAGAATCGATCGTCTTCTACTCTAGGGTTATATGCGAGGAGACCTCTCGGGCGCTCGGAACGTAATAAGCGAACCAAGCTGAAAGGCGAGACCGAGGGTGAGCAAGAGAGAGAAAGCCTTAAAGCTCCGGCAGCTTACGGTTGCTGACAGAACAATTTCATCGTCAACCGGGCGAGCACACCTGCTATGGCGCCGGGCTCCCATCAGCCGGGCTAGTTGCAATCGATATCCAATAGTCGTTCTATAGTTCCTCAACTATACCGACTATCAGCCGCGAAACCATCGTACCCTTACCTATCCTGTATCCAGAGACACGTTGCTCTTGCATTTTCTCTACATTGTTCTCAGCCCTTCAGTCCTTGAGCTTAAACCTCCTAACCCCTACGTCCATGACTTTCCTACGTTGTCATCAACTGTGTTATCTTCCCGCCTCTTTCTTACCCCCATATCCTTCTTTTCTTTCGAAACTCTTGGGTCCTCTACATCGTTTTCACAATATTTTACCTGTTTCGATGGCTTGTTTGTCTAAACAATGCTTCTTTTTCTGGTTTGTGAAATATGAAATTGCTACTGTCTGGAACAGGTTGGTTGCTGCCCACGCAGTTTTCATGTCCCCTTCGACATACGCTCGGTATACGCGACGTGGATGCCAAAACTTTCGCTACAAACGTGTCACCCTCATCTTTGTCCCGTCTCGTTCGAGAGCAGCCTGCGTAATTAATCGCTTTCGAACGAGTCTGTCAGTCTGCGCCTCGCGCGTGCACGCTACCTTGCGTGAACGTGGATGAAAAGTATGAATCCATAATGCGTTAAAGGGGACGTTGCCCGATCGTTCCTCGCAAAGGCTTCTCAATTTTATTAAATAAAAAACGAATTAATAAATTCATTCCACCTTGACGATCAAGAAATTACATCAATTTTCTAATCAAGATAATTGAAATAATTTAACTTGAAATACCGTTGCTAAAGATAAAATGGAAAAGTAAACAACGTCAAAAAAAGACGAATTAAAATTCTCCCCGCGCTTCTTGCCCGTAATGACGAAGATAAAAAAAAAGTGGCAAAGTACCAAATGTAAAGCCGCGCTCCGGAACAAAGTATTTTTCGAGCCCTTGGACGGAGGAGCCGGGGATAAGAACGAGAGGAACAGGATCTCTTAGCCGGACGAGAAACGGTCGAGTTGAACTTGAGCCCGTGAGAGTTTGGTACGTTCGGCGATCTCCATAGCAAACCACTTCGCTACTTTGGACTTTAAAATGGATACTAGACTTTTGCGAAACGCCGGCATCGAGAAGGGAGTTAAACTCGTGAGCACTACCCCTCCTCCACCGGATCTCGTGGAAAGTAAATAGTGGAGTTCGAGTGTACCAAGTGTTGAGAGGAAAAATTTTACCAACGAAATATCCGGTCGAATCGAGAAAATCTGCGGAGAACAAATGTGATAACGAGGACATCAACGTTTCACGATTGTTCCTCGTCACAGCAAATTATCAAAATTTGATTGAAATTAGATTTTTGGAATTATTCAATCAAATTGTCAACCGAATGAGATTCGTTAATTTTGATTAAAAATACTTGAAAATTACGCACTTTTTGTTTCCTTTGTTCATAACCCGGATTCATCGTGCGCGTTCCTCGTGCTCGTTAATAACGTATCTACTGAAATTGTACGCAATGACAGGTGGAAATTAATACGTCGTGGAGATTGAACGTGAAATCCGCACGGTTCTCGGTCTCGTATATCATACATTATTCTCCACACAATGTATCACCAATCACTGCAATCACATCGTTAGATTCGCTCGCTCGCCAAGACCACCCGTGCTAAACTCCAAGGCAAGCCGAAAGTATCCAGATCCGATAAATCAAATCGTTGATTCACCGATCGAACTTCCGGCGCGACCTCAAGTCCCGGAAATCGTTTTTTACTTTGAGCAAACTCTCGATTTAAATCTCCAAAAACTAGATATCCGAGCGACCAGAGAAAATCTCCAATTGACGTTACGAGCCGCAAAAGTTAGGCGAGTACTGTCGCTCGAACGATGGAGTACGAGGCTCGTTATGAAGAGACGAGAGGAGTGAAACGTTAAGCGCAAGAAGCTCGAGGGAAGTCAAGAGGGTAAGTGGCCCAGTGGGTGGATTATACGTGACCTCTGGTATACCTGTAATCTCGTGGAAACAGGTGTTCCGTTGATAAAGAGGCGCGGAGAGCCGAGTTAACGTTGAACCAGGACAAGAAGTGCACTGTCGTACATATATACATATCTCTCGTATCCCTGATACGTGATATCGAGTCTAACCCAAATGTATCGACATAACGCTACATATATTTTGGACCTTATATATATATATATATATATACACTATATAGACGCGTAAGAAATCCCTGCAGAGCAGCCGTACCCGATAGCTTGGAAGGATCAGTCTGCGCCGCCACGAAAACTCGCCAGATGTGCAATACGAGGAATCGATCGGTATACCTACAAGTCGATAGTAGGTCGCGATAGCGTCGAAATCTAGACAGTCAGAAATTCCTCTTCCGCGAAGCTAGCTCGTAGCACGAGGTTCGGTGGCCCAGAAATTACACCCATTTTCCGAACTTTCATCTATACTCTCTGAAATTTCGCGAAATCTCCGACCCCTCTCTCTCTCTCTCTCTCTCCCCCCCCTCTCTCTCTCTGGCTCTCTCACTCGATCTTTCCTTCTTTCTCTCTCCGTCTACGTTACAATTCCCTTCGCAACATCCTCGAGTGGCTCTTACACGAATTCCTCCAGACTCAGCCCCGTTGGACTTCTCATATGGAACCCTCGCTGCTTCGTCGTTGCTTCGTGCGTGATACGAGCAAGAGGATACAACTACTCGTGCTCTATTCCACGTTCGCTGTACCAAAAAGCCACGGGGCATTCTCAAATTCTAGAACTCGCAACAATTCCACGAATGTTTCCTACCTGGCTTTGAGACTTTTCGTCAATTTTTCTTTCCGATCTTCGCCACCCGCGACGCTCCGTGAATACCGACAAGATTCTTGAAAAGTTGAGGGGATCGAATATCATATCAAGTATATTTTCTTGTATTCGATATTTATCCTAAAATTATTCGAGTCGACAGTTTTCCATCTACGAACCTGCGATTATTCCTCGGCATTGAATCGTTGAAATATTTACAATTTTTCATATTTCATTCTTCATTCCTTAAAACAATCAAAATAATTGAATAAAACGAATAATTTAAAAACTAAGGTTTCAATTATTTCCAGATTGGTTCCATCGTCACCTTTCCGTCATGCCATAAACTTCGTCGATCCTTTCTCGTATAATATGGAGACCCCGGAGTTCCCGGAGCAGTAAAAATTTATCACGACTTTGACGCGTTATTCCACAGAGAGAGAGAGAGGGGGGGGGGAGAGAGAGAGAGAGAGAGAGAAGTCTCAGAAGTCATTCAACGTCTCGACTAACACACGCATCTAAATATACGTATAACTACTATATTTGTGGCGTTACGAGAAAACGAGGCAGACTCGGGGTCGAGTAACGAGGACGAGAGACTGCGCGTCCAAGTCGTCCAAGTTTCGTAATATCGAACTATCGGAAAGTCGATAAAGAGGGTGCGAGAGGGACTGAAAACTAGGCAAGCAAGAAAACGAGAGTCCTCGTAGAGCTGAGAGTATCCTCTCCCAAATCCTGTCTGTACGTCTCGTTTTCCGACTTTAAATGAAATCAGGGTTTGTGACCCAGCCTCTCCCCACCGGAAATAAGACCTTCCCCCCGTCTTCTATCCTATATCCTACGGATACTCCGGCACCGAGATATACGAGATCCGAAGATTCCCGAACTCCGGCTCTCGAATCTTCCTGGAGTCTTGTCTCCCAATGTCCTCGTTCGCTTTTATATGTCACGAAAGCATCAACGGTATTGGGGTCGAGAGGTTGGGCCAATTTATCTTACGAAACGTATGTTATTAAATTCGATCGATTTTTAATCATTTATTCCATCTATCGATTAAATTTTAATTCATAATTATATTTTGCCCCAATCGAATAAATTCAATCTTCGTTGAGATTTGAATTATTTCTTACTGATCAAATTTTCTTTCTATCGCATAATTTTCATTTCTTTATTAAAAAAAGTTTCTTGAATTTGTTAATAAATCGCGAGGAATTTGCTCAGCCGTAATTACAATTAACGCACCCAAAATAGCGAATAAATTAAAGAAAATAATAGGTAGGGTGAAATCTTGACGAGCAAAGCGACAAATTGAAGACCTCGTTAATTCCGTACTCGAAGACGCACTAATTGCGATGTAAGAGAGGGAGGAAAACAAAACTTGACAGTTCCTCGTCATTAGCTATCGTGGCTTACGTAGACATCGCGATATCGCGAAGATCGTAATCCCGCTGCGGATTTTCGGTGGCTTTTTTTCCCTCCCGACTCCGAAAGAAACGACCTCCAATTATCGTGGCTCGATTCTGGCGTGCTATTAATGGCTTCGCTGAAACTACAAATGAGCGGCAGAAGGGTAGGAAAAAAAAATTTCTTCCCATCAACCAGCTCGTAATTCTCGTCGATATTTCGCAACGTTGCCCCCGGGCAAATGTGGCGCAAAAAAAATGTTGCGGAACCCGAGAGTGATAAAAAGATACGTATAAAAAAATTGAAATAAAAACGTGTACGTGCACGATCGGTCGGGAAGCGAGTGTTCGTAGTTCCCGGGACGCAGTCACGAGAACCCGCGACAATGCTCCCCGTGTTACACCCTAATAATTTACAAGCCACGCGAAACTGCGCTTTGCGGAATTTCCGCGAGCCGGGTCAACAGACGACGATGCCGACGACGACGACGGCAACGACGACCAACCCTCCTGGCTTCTGTGGGAAGGATAAACTTTTCACGGGGATAGTGAAAGTGAATGGAGAGGAGTCTAGCCGCGTGTGTTCAATGGTCACTGTTTACTTTCATGGAGGACCGAAAGTGGTCGAGAGGAAAATCCCGCGAGAAAAGAATTTTTTTTTTCTTTGTAATATTCATGCGCACTTGCGGTCGCTCTTTGAATCCCTCGGCTATTCACACGTGGCAGGATCGTGGAATTAAACGAACAGAGTTCATCGTTAAAGGTTTGGATTTTGTGTAGTTTTTAAAAATATATTTAAATCGAACGATGGATGGAAAAAATTTTTTTATAAAAAATCCAATTTATCTTTAATAGAGACAATTTGTCGAAGAATATTTTATTTAGCACGAATTTTGTTGGAACGAACGGAATTTTTTTTGCTTTTTTTTTTGGCTAGAGGTCACGAGAGAAATCCTAGCGAACAGAGTTCGTCGTTAAACTTCTGGATTTTAGTTATTTTTTTTAAATGTGTACAAATCGTGATAACGATGGATCGAAAAAAATGATTTTTATAAACATATCAATTTATCGTTAATAGCAAAAGATTGTCGAAAAATATTTTATTTAGCACGAATTTTGTTGGAACGAACGGAATATTTTTTGCTTTTTTTGGCCAGAGCTCACGAGACAAATCCTAGAAATAGACTTTGTCCTTAAATGTCTGCATTTTGCTTAGTTTTTAAAAATATATTTCACCAAAAAGAATAATTTTATAAAAATACAAATTTATCGTTAATAGAAGAAATTTGTCGAAAGATATTTCATTTAGTACGAATTTCGCTGGAACGAAAGGAATATTTTTCGGTTTTTTTTTTTGGGCAGAGGTCACGAGACAAACCCTAGCGAATAATCCGCGTTGATCGTCGACGAGGTTGGGAAGAAAGGATGAAAAAAAGAACCCCTCGGGGGATAAATATAGACTCCCCCTCATTTCTCTGGACAATTTGCAGCTTCGGGTGGGAAGCGAGAAAGAAATTGTACGCAACCTTGGACGTTCAGTCGTGCGCGACTCATCCCTCATCGAGGTCAACACTTTCCAGCCCCTTCTCGTTTTCCCCCTTTCCTCACTCCTTTCTCCTCCGACTCTGCAAGCTTTGGCCATACAGCATAACGGAGTTGACCCAAGCTCTCGCCCTTGCCATCTCTCATTGCTTTTGTAACGGATCCGGCCTCCCTCGACCGATGGAACGACGAAGGGTGGTTTTAAGGATCTCTTTCTCTTCTTCTAGGAAAGGGACAGGGAGGTCAGGAGTTAAGACCTTCTTCCCTTTTTATTGGACTCTGAGCTGAGTCCGTCTGAGCTTTCACCCATGAGATATATCATTGGAATTATGATAACGGATGTATCAAACGTCCAAAAACGTGTTCGCAATTTTCTCTGATTAATTCTAAGATCCTTTCATTTTAGAGAATTCTTCGCGATATCGCAATTTCTAAAATCATTATTAAATAATAATTTTGCAGAAAAATAGCGTACTTTTTACCCGCGCGATTAATTTTCAACCCTCCAACCCTTGCGAGCCAACCTTGAACCGAGTAAACAGTCTTGCCGCACTGTTCTTTCTAACGATCCACCGAAATAAATTTTCGTTCCCCAAGATCGTGAGCTGTCCGTCTTGCAATAAGTCAGAGGGCGCTGGTGCGCGATAAAACGAAAGGAAGGAAAAATATACGCCTCCTAGGGATCTCGTGAAATATCGTACGGGGGGTCATCGGTTTTCCGTTTCTCAGCGTCTCAGAGGTAGAGAAAGCCCCATTAATAGTCTCTGGTCGAGGCAAGAGAAGCAGCAATGCTAGCAGCACCAGTCGACGGAGATGAGAAAGAGATATATATTCCTCGTGAGAATTCTCGAAGCTAACAAAAGTGTCGAGGACCGCGTATATATTCATTCTCGTCGGTTTTACCTGTCCGGCGTGAATGGTGGTCGGGCCAAATGCGAATTGTTCGAAGCTCGTTAACCACCTTGTAAATACAACTGTATGGAATGGAATGGCTGTTTCTACTCCAAAACTAAATATACCAATGCGCGCATGCGCATTACACTATTTTGATATGCTGATGTTGGTTGCCGCTTGTCTATGTATACGAAACCTCGTACTGTCCTCCATCCCGAGAAGTTTATTCAATGGTGCATCGTTGTAGATAACATTGCCTCCCGCGAGAACATGACATGTCGCGGCCAATCTCTGGCCCTAAACGCTCGATGCACTTCTCTATCTATCTACCGTAGCAAATTGGGGCAATATGATCCACGCTGCTAAGATGGACCATCGTATTGTCTACAGCACTTTCCTTCCTCCCTCCTCCAAAATTTATTTATCTCACCAACGATTCAACACGGATCAATCTTCATATTTTCGTCATTAAAAACGCGACACCGGAATTAAACGTGACGGATACTTTCCGCACGAATTTTCGCGCAGCCTCAAAATGCAATTTGGCTCGCATATGCAATATGTTACAGACAGTAATACTCCGGGTGGTCCACTGTTCCCCGATTTAACTCCGAAATCCGCGGGCGTGTATGTAGCCGCGCGTGTGTCAGAGGGCAGCGAATGTTCCTGCATCGAATTTCCTAAAATTATTCGTCCGGGGCGCACCAAATGCCCGTTGTGAAAGCGTGTTCATTCGGAGATTTAGTCGCGCGGATGTTGCTCGGTATAGGTAAGGCTGGAAAAGGGGGAAGGAAGGGAGAGGAGGGACAGTGCGAGGGACAGAAACCAATGTAGCCGCAGATATACGCACGCCATTATTGCATCTACGACATATATTTATCTCGAAGCTCCCCCCCCTCTCTCTCTCTCTCTCTCCGTTTGCCTAATGGTCACCGTAATAGCTGCAATTACTAATACTCGCTACCACCACTAATTGCGTGCCGCATAGCGGTATCTTCGTATGGCTGTGCGAAAATCATCGTAACGACCTTTAATGCGCGTAATTGGCTCCCGATGTTGAAACTAGGGTGAAATATCGTCTAAAAATATCTCGTGGTTGAAAGAACGCGTGAAGAATGAATTTTCGCTTTATTACAGCGAAAAATAGATTTAAATGTAAATTGTTGGTTACTCTAATTTAGTTATTTTCGTCTTCTCTAGTTTTAATTCAGTTTCCATCGACTCGATGTTCGATCAACTCTTCCTCGGGCAACGATTCCAGCACGTTGGAACAAGTAGGGAACCGCGTTAAACTCGAAAGACACCACGGGATTCGTAGATTTCACGGATAAATTGGTCCGAGGGGCTCTCAAGTAACCTTGGATGCAGCGAGGGAAACCGAAAAAGGGAGAAAGGACGTCGATCGAACGATGGGAAACAAAAGGGAACACGAAGAGAATTCGACGGAGATGGAAGTTGTTCGGGCAAATGCTGTCCGGAGGACGTTGCTCGGGCGTTACAGTGAAAAGTGTAGAGTGTAAAAGCATGCTCCATTTGACCTGACTCTCCTTCGAGCAAATCACCCAGGCACAAGAGTGTCCCAGTAAACATGCACAAAGGGAGGCCTGAGATAGAAAGAGAAAGAGAGAGGGGGATAGACAGAGAGTTCCTTGACGCCTCCGGGTCTTCACTCGTGAGTGTCTCGGATGAAAAGTGCCGGGGAAAGACGCTGAGGTACGATCGTGTCGCGGCGTTTGTACTTATAGACTCCCCGATTTTCCGACGATTTTCCCACGTCACTGAGAAACCCTCGCGCTTTTATACACACTCGTCTTTCATGTATAAACAAACGTGGGTGGCAACAGTTTTTAAAGAAATCTCGACCTCTGCCATATTCTTTGATAATTAATTAATTAATAGTAATCGATGATACTTCAATAAATTTGTGCTCAATTTTTTGATAAAAAATGAATCTTTCGTTGTTTCGAATGTTTTCTTTTTTTCATAATAAAACACG